>LPNX010972338.1:483990-534914 GCA_001517045.1 Pseudotsuga menziesii
TCTATTTCTAAGAATTGAATATATATTATTAGATCTATTCCATAAGAGTCTTGCTTCTTAGATCTTCAATTTCATAAAGAGTATCATTTCATAAAGATAGATCTAGGTGTAGGAATTACCCTTTTTGCAAGTAGCTAAGTCATAGATCTAAAACTTGCTCATAAGGTAGTTTCTTTTTCATTATTTAAAGATTCATATTCTACAATAAATTGCACATCTTATTGGCTTCCCAAACATAAATCCAATATCCCAAGGAAATCTTGCTTTCCTTGGTTCCTTTTTGCATAACTAGATTACCCCAATTTAACAAGTTTTAACTTAGTTTTTGTTGTTAAAAGTAAGCTGACCCAAAGGTACTTTCAGAGTTATTTTGGGAATATTTTAGTCTAATATTCTTTCTGGTTTTTATCAGGTTTGACAGAAAAGAAAGGAAGCTTCTGTTCGAAAGTGGCCTCAGGAGCATTCAAATCCCCCAGGGGTCTCCCATTTGACGAAAACCTTTAATTTTCGCACTTTGTAAGCTATTGATTTCACTTTGTATAAGGATCAAGAGGAATTATATCAGTTCTCTGATATTGTAACCACTTTTAATAAAAATAATTTTTTGAAGAGGCTCTTTCGAGCCCATTCCCCATCCCCCCTGGGGGGATTTGTGTTGGTGTCAAATTTCTACTTTTTGTTCATCTCTTTTCAAACTAGCGTAGCTGTAATATGCAGGGTATTATACTTTAATTCATTATCAATTTAATATTCCATATTTTATATTTCAAAGTAATCTTAATACTTACCCCACGACTTCCCGATTGACCCGAAAGGGGAAAGAGATTCGTGGTAGGACTAATTAGAATTGTGTATCTGTTTTCTTTTCTATCATTTTTTTTTTCTTCTATTATAAAATTAACCCCTCCTTGATTCCCCGATTGAGATCCACTTGATTGAAAGAGGTTCCTGGAGGGTTTTCTTTTTAACAAGAACACCCAATTTTAAAATTTACTAAAATTAACAAGACTCCGATGTGTATGCTCTGCACTTGGCTATAGTTCATCCGATCAGTCAAGCTGTATCAAAAGCACTTGATTTACTAGTATAATTATGACTCACTCTCCCAAATTGACAAACCATCAGGTGAAAATCCAACACCTAGATCAAACCATCACGGTGGCAAAATACCCAAAGGAAGTGGGAAGTTCTGAAAAGTGACGTTAGGGTGCCGATCTCTGTCACACCCTAATGGGTGCGTTATGAAAAATAGCCCTAGAGACTCCATTCAGCCCACATATTCCTTGCAGGTAGCCGTGAAGGTTTAGTTTTGGACATACTCCAAGTACTCTCGGATATATCTGGAGTCCACCCCTTCGCCTAATTTTAATCAACTCACACCTCAAATTTAACTTAAAACATACCAAGAGGCAATTGCAAAACATTCACTCCAAGAACATGCAAGTACATTGATTCTAATTTTTGACTCCATTATAAGGAATTGGTTATTTTCTTGCTTTATATATATATTGTGTCTCAACATTGTGCTTTCGTGTGTTCATTTTTGTATCTTGTCATAATTGATTGTCTATAGTTAAATTTCAAACTCCTAAGCAACTCTTTCAGTTTAACATCACCATACTAAGTAATTATCCTTAGCAACTTAATAGGGTTTACCCCCCTTGGCTTCATTAGGAGTTGAGCCTAAATGGAGGAGTCAAGAACAATGTGACAGCCTTGACTGTAGACTTGCCCCCAAGGACACACCAACTGGCTTGAAGATTTCTGCCATGTGACCCAAGTGTGTGTAAGGCGGCAACAGGTTGCTTCTGTTCAGAGTAGTCCGCAATGTGTCTTCCTTGAATCCCATCAATTTCAAAAGAGTCTACCTCCTCCAAGCATTTCCCATATACAGTGACATTCTCGATATTACAGCTATGATCCCATTCCCATGAGTCAGTTTCATTTGCTTCCTAGTCCGGCCTGCCGTCATACACTGAACAAAGGAAGTTTGAGTCCACTACACTCTCCCTGCCCCTGTTCAATTATTTCCCTCCCCCCCCCCCCCCCCCCATTCCATGGGTCAATTCGCAGATTGTCTCACACCTTTCAGTTATCTCCCTCATGCTCCTGGTCAAGAAAACATCATTGTCTTGACTAGGGGTAGGTCTCCCTCTATTGATGCCAACACACATATTCCAGAGGATAGACCCAGAGGTCCCTGTATCTTGGTTTCATTAACATCATTGATGAGTTCCTTGGACCACTTGAGAGGATCCCTTAGTGCCTCTTTAGATGGTTTTTTCTCGCATGCTCGAATCCAACTCCATCATCGTACCATTGAGATTCATACAGGGTTTGGTGCACACAATACTTGGTCGAAGACCCTAGATGTCACCCAACTCTAGCACATTAATGAGTCTACTCGAGGGACCTAAATAGGTTATGTCCCTTGTGATTTCTGGGTTGCGTTGGAGACAGTATTCAGAAGCCCTAGCAATGCTTCGATATATGTTTATGATTCATGCAGCATACTTGTACCACAGAGACTTTGACTCTCAATCAGCGAGTCCACACAACTATGTGCTAAATCGAGCGGACCATCAGTCATGAAGATATAGCATTCCATGAGAATGTCATAGGTCCAATGTACAAGATCAGTATTGTATTCAGCCTCACATGGAGGCAAGCATTATTGTAACATCAATTGTATATGATCGGCTCTTGTATTTTAGAGCATAGATCAAATTATTCTTTTGACATTGTCACGAGAATCGGGATGCTTGCCTCGTCCATATACATGTCACACATTATTTGTATCTCACGCATTGATGGGAACCATATTAATACAAAAACCAAAAGCCACCATGCCCCAGCCCTAGAAGCACCACCTCTATGCAGCAAATCCTATGATGTCCATCGGCCATACATTGAGCTCCTACCCTCACAGATCAAGGGGCAATCTATTAACCCAAAAATATCCCACTCAGCTCTCCATGGCCTACACCACCCAAGGACACCATCTCACGACCCTCCATTAGACCCCCACACCCTCAAAATAGCCAAAGGATGAAGAAAAGGGCGTAAAAACAAAAAAAAGGAGCCCAAAATAGTCTCCTAGGAGCTAAACCCCCAAAAAGGGGCTAAAACCCTAAAAGGAGCTAATGTTAGGGAAGAAGGAGCTAAAAGTCCAAAACAGTAGCTAAAGCTCTGACCAAGGGCTTAAAACCCTAAAACCCCTTGAAAAAGCTATAAAAGGAGGGTGGGCGGGGGGGTCACTCTAAAAAAACTTCTCCCTTGCATATTGTTATACTTCCCGTGGATGCCTTGAGACACCTTTTCCTCTCAAGCAACCCACACTCCCTCTCCTCCATTTCCATTGGGCCAAAGCTCCCCATCCAAGCGAGGTGATTCCACACGCTAGGGCATGGTGGCCCATTTTCACCAGAGAAGGTATAGCTTGTCTTTCATGTCTTGTTTATTTGTTTTCTTTGCTTTCTAACCCTTGTTTTGATTTGTAGGTTTTATGTTTAACATTGTTTCGCAGGTTTTACTATAGCTTAGGATTTGTTTGCAGGTCTTTGGAGGTGGAACCCTAAATTGTGTTTGCAGAGGGGTTCACCATTTCTTCTCTCTTCTTTCTATTCGTAGCTTAGTTTACTATTATGTTATTTACATTTTGTCTTATTTCCAGCATTTATCCATGCAGGAACCTACCCTTCTATCCTATGGACAAAAGAGAGCCATTCCTGCCCCTGTAGTAAGGAGAAATCCATGCTACAATTATAGCCATAGATAACAGTGACCAACTAGAATTTTATTCTTCTTCTTTCAAGGAAAAATCTATAGAATAAAAAAAACAATAGAAGGAAGGAGAAAATTTAGCTCCAATAGTAGATCTATTTCCTTTAATCCTTGCATAAAAAAATTACTTCCAAAAATTCCATGAAAATTGTCTAGTTACCTTAAATGTTAGAAAAATGAAATGTACCAAATACTCCATAATTAACCACATATTTATAATGTTTTTAAGTAGCAAGTCACACCAATTCTTAAGGAAATCATAAATTGTTTCAACAGATGAATAACAAAAATCGTCAAATTGAACAAACTGAAAAATTATAAGTGAAACTCAATTGAATTGCTCTCTCTATCTCTATGTTGAACAAATCCACTTGCCAACTCCAAAGACCAACGAGTTTTCCACCCAACCTTATCTAGGGAGAACTCTCCTTGAAATCTATAAGCTCAAACTACCCAATGCAATAATAGAAAGATCACATGCAATCTTAGGAAGATATTTTATTCTTCCTCTCATTATTAGTTGAGTCTAAATCAACAAGTAAGAAACAATTTCTAGGAAAATTCATAATCACATCAAATTGATAATAACTATCAAAATTAGTACATATCAATACCATCCATATCATTTAAGGCTATATTTGATTTGGATGAATTTGACACAATGCTATGCAACACAAACACACCATGCACATCTCCACCAAACATGTTTGGAAAAATTAATAACTTAGTTGGTAAGGAATCGTCCACTAAAAATCCATTAACATCAACACAACAGAAGTAAAAGAAAAATAATCAAAGGTTACACATCAATGTTACATTAAGTTCACCAACATTTTTGGGTGAGGAAACAAAATTACTTGAGAAATAGATCATGCTATAGAGTCACCATCATAATAAGTTAAGCATACCCAACTCCCCCAATGTAAATATCTCTTATACGATTATGTGTCTTGTTTCTATTCTAATTTTGCTGGTACATATAGTTCAAAGTAATATGTAAGAGACTAATATACAACATCTCTCTCTGGTGATTCATATTCATTACCAAAAAGAACCAATTATTCCACCTCATAAACATTGGAAATCCTATAAAAGAAGAGCAAAAGGTAAAAGAACCATCCACAATTAGAGGAAACCTATTTCATTTACCTATAGTAATAAGCTCACCATAAATGGATTTAGAACATTCATAAATATATATATATATATAGGATTTACAAATTTGGCAATAAGTTAGTTTTCCAAGTTATATATGCAAGTATATATTGTATCTATATATCTGTATTCCATTTCTTATTTATGTGTATTCTATCTCTTTTCTATCTATGAAATTAATAGATCAAAGTTATTGTAATGTCTCATCTTTATTTAAGCATTTGTATGGCCATACCTTCTTTCTTAATTAGTCATGAACATATAATCTGTAAAAAGAAAACACACTCTTAAAATCAGATATACCATATTACAAATCTATTCATAACAAATTTTCATAATCTTTTGGATTTTTAAAATTTGAAGAAATTTTGCTCTCTTTCTTAATCAAACATAAACATATAATCTATGAAAAGAAAACACATTCTTAAAATAACACGTAGCATATTACAAATCTATTCATAATAAATTTTTTTGATACTTTGGATTTTTACTGAAGAATTTCTGCTCATTTTCAAAGAAGTAAATAAATTTTCCTAAAAATGAATAAGTTTCTGTTAAAAATATAAAATTGAAATGTAAAAATCCAAAATTTGAAATTCTTAACCCAATAAAAATCCAAAAAATTATAAAATATTTAAATAAATACAAAATATTAAATCATCTCCTTTAACAAGAAAAAGCCAACATTATTCACCATACAAAAATGTAGTGTCCTACTCGAATTTCATATATGGCCTCGGTTGAAAGGCCATGCCACCATAAATGCCCCCAGTGCAAACCTCCTCTCCAACGTAGTGATGATTTCTTGAACAACTGGGTAGCCAAATCCATGTGTTATCGATTAAATGGTAGTCAAGCACCTCTATTGGTTGCTCAAAACTGTTAGGTGTTGATATGAAGTAGACGTGATCTCCCACGCCAATGTAGTGATTAGACCACGTATGTAGTGGAATTTTATCCATGCGCTCCTTTGCAAATTAAACGAGGAATCCATGTAATTTCCACCCATTTCCATGACTCCGAACTCAAATCATCAAATTGAACAAACTAATTTCCACCCATTTCCATGACTCATGACTCAAATCATCAAATTGAACAAACTAAAAAATTATACCTTAAATCCAGTTGAATGGCTTAAACGCAGTTGAATTTCTCTCTCTATCTCTCTAATAATTCCATTTTCCAACTCCAAACACCAACCAGTTTTTCACTCAACCTTATCTAGGGAGAATTTCTCCTTAAAACCCTCTAGCTATATGAGCTCAAACTACCCAATGCAATAATAGAAATATCACATGCAATCTTAGGAAGATAATTTCTTTCTCCTCGCAACAACAACAAGTAAGAAACAATTTCTAGGAAAATTCATAATAACTATCAAAATTAGCATGCCATACACGTTTCCACCAAAACTTAGAAGTTGGCACGACTAAGTAGGAGTTCAAGTCAACAAAAGAATATAAATAGGAGGCACCTCCCTTCATTTGTACTCACTCACTCAAGTTGTTCTTAGCAAGAGAGAGAAGTAGTAGCGGAAGAAAGAGAAGGAGGAAGCTGTTGTATGAGTGCTACACTGAACTGGTTGAGTTCTATGTTGAGGAATTTTTCTGAGGTTTTCTCCCTTGTGGTTTCCCTGAGGAAAATGTATGTGTTCTTGTGTTCTTATGTTTTTGTGCATGTTGTTCTTTCAATGATATTCTAGTGGCTAATTGTTTAAAGATATCATCTAAACAATTTTAAATAAAAATCAACATGGTATCAAAGCCATCGTGAAAGGAGACACTACACATCTAGGGTTTGTTATTCTTAACAAACCTATCGACAGATCAACCTGAAAATAAGGCTCCTCAAACTCACCTCTGAAGGGTGCATATTTCTATGGTGACAGAGCTGAAATCCAAGAATTTTCTATTTTGGACCTCTTACTACTATCAGGACAAACTAGGGTTTTATTTTTCCAAGGTTCTCATCATCAATCTTAGAAAAAGGAAGATACAGTCTACCTCGCCTCATGAGGGTGCATCTTTTCCATCATTCAACTCCAACTGTGATCCCAGCTGCAAAATTAGGGTTATTACTCTAAACCCTAGAACCTCTGAATCATGGGTTGTCTTCTGCAAGTAAGTATTCTTTTATCTTTTTCCATTTGAGGTTCTCGATTTCTTAAAGATGACAAAGAATACCAAGCTAGATGAAAAGCTCGAAGGGGTAAAAACTTCTGAGCATGGAAGTATAGAATCATGCTAATCCTCTAAGAGAATGATCTAGATTAATTTGTGAAAGAGGAAGTGAAAGAACTAGAAGAAGCTGAAGATAAATCCAAGCACAAGAAGGATATGATCATAGCTAAGAGAATCATAGCTGATTCAATCAAAGATAACCTGATCCCTCAGGTGTCATTTATGGAGACTCCAAAATAAATGTTTAGTGCCCTATCAAGTCTATTTGAAGGAAGGAACATTAACAAAAAGATGACCCTGAGTAATCAACTCAAAGGTGTAAGAGCTCACAAGTCAGAAACTATGCAATATTATTTCACAAGAATAGCTCAAATCAAGGATCAATTAGAAGCCATCGGTGACACAGCTGAGAAGCATAGGTTGTAATGACAACCTTGAATGTTCTTCCAAGAGATTGGGAAGCTTTCATCTGAGGAATATGTTCAATAAGAAAACTAACCAAATTCCAGAAGTTATGGGAAGAATGTGTCCAAGAAGAAGAGAGAATAGCAGTCAGAGAAGAGAAGCTAAATGACAATGAGGATCAAGCCTTAACTTCCCATACTAAATGCAAAATAAAGAGCCATGACCATCCTACTAAGACTCGATGGTTTAAAAGACCCAAGAAATATTTCTCAATATTTGAATGCTTCAACTATCACAAGATAGGAAACATTGCAATCAATTATCCCTTCAAAGCAGAAAGAATCAAGAAGATGAGAAGGTTTCAAGCACATGCTATTGAAGACAGTGATCAAGAAGAAGAAGAGGAAACAAAGAAGGATGAAGATTCTAGTGAAGAGTATTTTTTGATCTTTGTCTTAACTAGATCAGTATCTCTAGGAAATGATACCTCGATGATTGATAGTGGTACCTCCAAACACATGACTGGTTTCAAGGAGTCACTCTCATGCCTTGAACAAAAGGAATCTCCACACAAGTAATGCTTGGAGATGCTTCCCAATATATAATCAAAGGGATAGGAGAAGCATGTTATAAATTGGATTGTAGAAAACTTATGAAGATGAAGGATGTCCTATATGTCCTAGCCCTAAAGAAAAATCTTCTCTGTATTTCATCCTTAGACAAGAAAGGCTTCATAGTTTCCTTTATCGATGGAAAATTCCTCATGTGTACCAAAGGAAAAATCATCGATGATGCAGTAGATATTGGAGTTGAAGAAGAAGGTCTGTACAAATTAAAGGGACATACAGATTCTTCATTGACAACCAGCACCATTAGTCCAAGTGAGATATGGAGCAGAAGGCTTGCTCATGTTTATGACAAGGCTATTCCAATTATAAGGTGGTAACTGGCTTACCAAAAATCCAGGTAAAACATGAAGGGGTGAGCAAAGGATGTGCATAAGGTAAGAATACTAAGAATACATTTCCGAAAAGTAACAGTAAGGCAAAAAGGATCCTAGACATTATTCGCTCAGATATTTGTGGACCAATGAAAACCACTTCATTAAGTGGGTACTCTTACTATGCCTCCTTCATCTATGATTACTCTAGAAAGACTTGGATATACTTATTGATAAATAAGGATGAAGTATTTGAAATATTCTAAGAGTTTAAAGCTCTAGTAGAAAACCTTTCAAAAAAGAAAATCAAAATTCTAAGGTCAGACAATGGAGGAGAATTTACTTCGAATGAGTTCAATGATTTCTGGAAAGGGGATGGAATTAAGATGGAGCTCACCATTCCCTACAATCCGCAACAAAATGGTGTGGTGGAAAGGAAGAACAGATCTATCATGGAAGCTGTGAAATCCATGATCCATGACCAATATCTCCCAATGTACCTATGGGCAGAATAAGCACGAACAACATTATATGTTCAGAATCGAATTTCTCACAGTGCTCTTGGGAACAAAACTCCAGAAGAAATATTCTTCGGCGAAAGACCAGAGGTAAATCATCTTAATATTTTTGGTTGTCCTATATACATTCATATTCCCAAGGAGAAAAGATCAAAATTAGATCGTTCTGGAAAGAAAGGATTGTTCATAGGATATAGTGAACAATTGAAAGCCTATCAAATATATATCCTTGGATACCATCAAATAGAGATTAGCAGAGATGTTACATTTGATGAAGATTCATCCCTCAAGAAATCAAGAAAAGACAAGGAAGATGAAGAGGAGCATGAAAATCCCAAGACTATTGATAGTCCTAAAGAAGTTAGAGTTGAAGAAGAAGATCCGATACCTGAAGATCATGATGTAACTGAACCCCAGCTACCTAAATATTTACCAAGTGAACTAATTTCTCGAAAGAGAAAACCTGATTGGAATCATGAAGCAATTGAAGAATAAAAAAGACTTGGTGCTTTTGAAGGAGTCATCTGGGAAAGGAAGAAGCCAAGGACATGCCCCAACTGCATGGCCTTAATGAGTGATCTAGTTGATAAAGAACCATGTTGTTTTGAAGAAGGAATAAAACAAAAAGGAGTGGGCTGATGCAATGGTTGAAGAATACCAATCTATTATGAAGAATGATGTATGGGAAATAGTACCTATACCAAAGGAAAAGTCAATGGTATCCTCCAAATGGATATTCAAAACTAAGCACTCAGCATATGGGAGTATAGAAAAATACAAAGCTAGATTTGTAGCTCCAAGATTCTCTCAGAAAGAGGGAATTGATTATGAAGAAAAAATTTCCCTAGTGGCAAGATACACCTATATAAGGACAGTTATTTCCTTGGCCTCCAACATGAAATGGAAGTTACATAAAATGGACGTAAATATGATATTCCTAAATAGAATAATTAAAGAATAAGTCTATATTGAACAACCACAAGGATTCAAGATAAATGATTAGAAGACTCATGTATGTTGACGAAAGAAAGCATTGTATGGATTGAAGTAGGCACCCAAAGCATGGTATGGAAGGATCGATGGATTCCTAATGAGCTTAGGATTTACCAAGAGTAAAGCATAATCCAACCTTTACTTCAAGGTAGATGAAGATGGAGTTTTACTTTGTTACTATATGTAGATGATCTATTCTTGATAGGTGAAGACAAGTCAATAATCGAATGTAAGAAGAGGCTTGCTGCAGAATTCAAAATGAAGGACCCTAGAATGATGCACTACTTTCTAGTATGGAAACACTCACATGAGATTTTTCTAAATCAAGGAAAGTAAAATGTTGAAATATTGAAAATATTTGGAATGCTATATTGCAAAGATATGACCACTCCAATGACTACTAGTTTGAAGTTATTCAGTGATGACACCTCAGAAGCTGTTGATGTCACACTATATTTAAAGATCATTGGTCCGTTGATGTACCTCACCAATAAGAGACCAGATATATGTTTTGTAGTAAACACGTTGAGTAAGTACATGGTGAATCCTAAACAACTTCATCTAATTAGTGCAAAGCATGTGATGAGGTATCTAAAGGGAACTTTATATTATGGGCTCAGATATAAATCTAGTGGAGAGATCAAGTTGCATGGATATGTAGATTCAGATTGTGGTGGAAGTGACAAAGATAGAAAGAGTACGTCAGGATGTTGTTTTAGTTTGGGATCTGGCATGATCTCTTGGTTCAGTAGAAATCATACAAATATTGCACTTAGCACAGCCGAGGCAGAATATATTGCAGCATGTTCAGCCTACAATGAAGCAGTATGGCTTCGAAAGATGTTTTCAAGATTATTCGATGCATAAGTAGATGCCAATGATATCCTTTGTGATAATCAAAGTTGTATCAAGATGACAGAGAATATCATATTTTATGATAAGTCGAAATACATTGAGATCAAATATCATTTCATATGGGATATGGTGCAGAAGGGAGTTGTAAAGCTCAAGTATGTTCCCACGAAGGAACAAGTAGCAGATGTGTTGACTAAGCCTCTGGCTCATGTAAAATTTGAATACTTTCGAGACAAGCTTGGTCTGGTCCGAAATGACCTCTCTTAAAAGAGGGTGTGACAATAGATGTTGGATGCAGTGGTGAGTAGGTTAGTCTAGGGGAGGGTAGGTCTCGCTAGGCTTGTTTTTCCCGAAAGGGTTAGTAAACCAAACTAAAGACCTGTCAATCCTAAGGGGGATTAGTATGTATGGCTAGGATTGTTTGGACCGAAATGGTTAGTAAGCTACACAAGGCTTGTTAGGTCCCCAGGGAGATCCATTTGTCTAACTAGGCTTGTTTGGCTTGAAAGAGTTAGTAAGTTAGACAAAATGCCTGAATGGATCTACTAGATAACTTGTCGTGATGCTATTCTGAAAAAGATGAAGGGAAAGATCTATCCTCAATATTGCTATACTATTGATTGTTGATGATTGCTGAAAATATTGATAGTTGATACAGTATTGCTATATTATTGATTGGTGCTGACTGCTGAAAATCTTGATAGATGTTTCAGTATTACTATTCTAATTGTTGATGACTACTGAGATGATTGATGGTTGTTATAGTATTAATATAATGTTAGTTGATAGATGATTGATGTAGTATTGACTAAAGATGTTCATGATTGATGTCATGCTTGATGATTGTTTGATATGGTGACTGTTGTCAATAATTATATTGTTATTATTGAGATGTCTATTTTTCTTCTTGATCAATGATTGATTGATTCTGTATCATTAATGATCCAATGATGATTATAGTGTTCATATACTAATGATGATGTCGATGTTCCAACATCTCTATGCTGACTATGCCGATGATGCTCTAGCATGAGTTATGATTGAGTCTTTAGTACTAACAAGTTGATTATAATTGTTGATGTTGTCAATATCCTTAAACGGATATTGCAGATAATAGAAACAAAGAATATTCAATATTCACGTACTAATGTGACAGAAGAACACTCAATATTCACATACTGATGTTACAAAAGAAGGTCTAGAAGCCGATTCAAGCAAAAAACAAATAAAAGATTATTGAAGTTGTACAAAAGACAAATACTACAAGAAGAAGATCCAAAAGATGGAAAATAGAAGATGTTTGAGAATATAAGAAAGATAAATATTATAAGAAGAATATTTAGAAGATGGAAAAGACAAATAGAGGATGTTCAAGAATGTACGGAAGATGAATATTACAAGAAGAAGATCCAGAAGATGGCAAAGACAAATAGAAGATGTTCGAGAAAACAAAGATTACAAAAGAAGATATTGAAGATGAATATTATAGAAGATTTTCCAGCTGAGATTGATGATGAATATGTTAGAAAATCGTCCCAAAACTTCCTATGACATATAGAGTCTCACCAGATAGTGGTATAGTTGTAGTAATAGATGTTGAATACCTTCCTAGTTAAGAGGGAGTGTTAATTAAATTGTAACTTCGGATGATATTCCAAGTAATATTGTATTCCTCCCTAGGGAGATGAGTTTGTTATTGTCAAGTTCATTAAAGGAATCAATGTAAATCTCCGGATGTAAGTTGGGTCATTAGTACCCAAGTGTCATTATAATAAATACTATTTGTGATGTCTAGTTGGACAAGTCATCCCTAGCATCTAAAGAAGTCAGCCCCACTAAGTAGGAGATCATGTCAATAGAAGAATATAAATAGGAGGCACCTCCCTTCATCTGTACTCACTCACTCAAGATGTTCTATCATTTACAATAATCTTGGGAATTCCATGTAACTTCTAAATTGTTTCCATGAATGCTTCAACTACTGTAATTGATTTAAAATGATGAGAAATCAGAGAATAAATGGGAATACTTTATGAATCGATCCACTATTACCATGATGATTGTATTTTCTTCTAACTTGGGTAGACATAAGATAAAATATTGTTATCTCCCCAAACAATTTTATTTTTAGTAGATCAATCTCAAACAAATTTTTTTTTTAGGAAGTGAAGATTTCAAGGTTTATTATAGATCTTTTGATGATTAACAAATTTGAAATGCATGGTGTGCCATTTTTTCAAAATCTTGAAAGTTCTAGCTTTCGATGGATTAGGTAAAGGTTCTAGCGGTTCATTAGCCACCAAAAATCCATCTTTCAGCAGCTAACAGTTTGATCCCAATACCACGTTGACCATCGAAAGCATGTTGATCATGTTTTTTGAAAAGGGACTTTCGGTGGCTTAGGAAAACTTTCAAATAGTTCATTAGCCACTGAAAGGCCTTCCTTTCGGTAGATAAACGATGAGATCTGAAAAGGCATTAAACCACCGAAAGCTCATTGAACATGTTTTTTATAAAGAAAACTTTCGGTGGCTTTGGCAGATACAGTAGCAGTTCATTAGCCACCAAAAGCAGAGCTTTCGGAAGCTAGCGAATTAAACACTAGATTCTCTTAACCATCGAAAAGGATGAAAAGGGAAAACGATTACCTATCCATCAAATCAAACTCATCTGCACGAGGAAAGTCATGATTTAGCACGATTAACCACCAAAAGGATGGGGAAACTGTAGTAAGGCATGAGTTGATGGCTAAAGAGGTCGTTATTGATCTGACCTGGCTAATGGAAATTGAAACCCTAATATTCCCTCCACCTATCCCACGACTGCATAAAGCCTCCACGAAACACAAATTTTAAATTAAAGATGATTACTAGGCTAGCTAGCTCGTGGAAATTACTAGAATCTCCCATCATATCACTCAAGTACCAATCAAGTGGTTAACCCCTCAAAATCAGCACCATATCCTCAATACACTCCTCATTTTGTGTGTGCATATTTACTACTTAAGGCCATCCCTGAAACCAACATGCTAATTTCCTTCACAAAGTTCAAATTTTGGTTTTGTAGGTACTAAGAATCACAGCTCAGAGATGAAGAAAGGAGAACATGCCCTCAAACATGAACTAGGAGACATCAACTATCACAACTCACATCTAGGAGTGTGCTAATTCTTCAAGGATGCAGGCTATTACATATTTTGTGAGCAGATTCAAGGTTCACACCAGCAGGTTGCAGAAGCATTTGCCCCTTCTTTTGATGGCTCCAAGGCACTAATAGGCAAGGAGGAGTTCCTAGTAGATGAAACCCTAATTGTGGAGGTGATAGAACTCCCAAGAACTGGGGAGAAGTGGTTTAAACCCACCATTATTAAAAATAATTAGTTCAGATCATATTTAAAACCTGAACACAAAAATGTAATATGGAAAAAAAGTGTTCCATCCACATGGCTAGAAGAGAGATGGAAGCAATTACTGAAATCAATTTTGGTGTATATAACCTGTGAAGTCAAATAAATAGGGAAATGATACATCACTTCAAACTGATGAACCATTTCACAGGAAGAAGCCCTTTAAATCTACCTTTTTACCTTAACAAGAGCTTAGCAAAAGGCTCATCCCACTAAAATTGTAGGAAGGTTATCTCACCATGGCCTCATACAACTCATTGTCCAAGAATTTTTGTAGAGGAGAAACATAGCATGGACAATTTTTTTGTTCTAGAATGAGTTTGAAATAGGCCTATAGCCAGAAGAGAAAGGAAAATCTCCTTCGAAGAAATCCACCACCCCTAGGAGTGGAAACAGAAAAAGAACGGCTATCTCGCGAGCAATAGCAGATTATCCTTTTTCCCCTTCTAAAACCAACCAGGCTAAAAGAAACCTAGACTTCAGTGAAAAGGGAAAGAAGGTCCTAGCACAAAGTGAAAAAAGAGGTGCAGAAAGATATTTTGGAATAAAAGACCAGTTTTGGAAATACAACTATCTCAAGGATGAAGTGTAAAGCTAAAAGTTGCTGAAGAACACCATCAGAGAAGGTCTATTCCAGTTTTGAGGATACGCCGAGGAAAGGGTTAGAAACCCTACCTGTTTTAACCAACAATGGATTATCTATCAAATGACAGGTTACAGCTTTCCTCCATTACTCACTGTAGTCATCAAAAGGTTCAATAAGTAAAAAAGTGTTAGATTTAGATAGACTAGTAGTTAAATTAGGGTTTCTCACCTAATTTTGCAAAAAACATTTATTTTTAGTAAAAACAGATCCAACTTTTCAGGATCTAAATATTTTTGTAAAGGATATAAAGCCTAGGACTTATGTTTTAGAAAAGGTTCAACTTCGGGGACCTGTAGACCATTATTATTGTCAAGCTTCTCATATTATTCATGACCTAATATAAGCTCTTTTGCTATCATATGTTTAGCTTCCATATCTTATCTATTCGGTGCTCGTGCTTGGATGTGTGATTCAATTTTATTCATGTTATTCAATGTCTAATAGATGTCATCCTATATTTATGTTTATGATTTGAATTTCAAGTACCTTCCTTGTTATGAATAGCCATTTATATGTAAATGTTTTATATACGAATATGCCAGCATAGTAAGTTCTCCATCTTTTCACCCTATTAGGAAACGTTTGAACAATTGTAGTTATAATCCTTATCTTTGATTGATTTTTGTGCATTTCTTGAGAGTGTGAGATCCTGTGGGTCATCTGACTTGATCCATTTAGAAAAAACCATAAAAACTTTTAAGTTACCAGGCATCCTCGAGCTGCAACCTAGAGGAGTTTCCTAGAGTGATAACAAGTCTATTGAGAAATTTTCCCAGTGCTATCTTGCTATGGATGGTGCCTATAGAGGACATGTTTTTTTTATTTCCTCTCCTTTTTTGGTTGGGAAAACAAACATTTTTCCACAAAGTTTTGAACATCAATTTTAACACCTTCCTAGAAAAAAATATTCTTGATCATATGGTAAGTTTTCAATAAACCTAAATGTCCTCCTATAGGGCGAGTGTGCAATTCCAAAAGGACATTTTTATTTGAGTTAACTATTGTTATATAAATATAGGAAATCTTATTACCATACTAAATAATTATTCCACAAAAATTTATCTTCTAACCTAGGGTCCTCATCGTAGTTGTTGAAATATATTGTATGCTTCTTGATTCTATTCCCATTTTTTCCTTGCTTATTCCAACCAATCAAGTTGCATACTAGAAATAGAACATATTAAGCCCTATGTGTCATATTATTTCCTTAAATTCCATCTACCACCACATTTTGTTTTCCCTTTTTGTAAATAATTTCAAATTCATAACGCAACATTAGTGTAACCCAATTTTCATGTTCTCTTGATGGCAAGTGTTGTTCCAAGAATTAACTAACACTCTCATGATATGTTCTTAAGTTGAAATGTCTTCCTATTAGGTGAAGTAACCATTTAATAAATGCATGTAGTATTTCCAAGATTTCCTTTTCATAAATTGGTTTGAAATAATACTTTTCCTTTGGAAACATTCAAAGAAAATGAACATTCCTTCTTGCATTAAAACTACACCAAAGCCACTCCTTGAGGCATCACTTTCCACATTAATTTTGTTTTGAATTCAGGTATGGATAATATAGGGCTTATACACATAGGCACTTTTATTTTTCAAAATATTTTTCAAGAGAATTCCTCCGTTTACAATACTATTGTTAGATGTGTTTCTATTTGAACATAATTCTTGATGAACTTGCAGTAGTATTCTATCAATCCCAAGATTCGTCAAACATTCTTCAATGGTTTAGGAATTGGCCATTACAAGATAACATTAACTTTGCTAGGTTATACTTTGATACCTTCATTAGATATAGTAATACACAAATATTTCACTTCCTAACCTCAAAAGGCACATTTATAAGAATTGACATGTATTTGTTTCTCCTCCAATAGTTTTAAAAACCTATCAATGTGTTGTACATGCTCTTCCCATTATTTTTTATAGGTAAATAAATTGTCACAAAATACTAATCATTTTTTTTTAAGGGTTTAATAATAGAATTCATCAAGCTTTCAAATGTGGAAGGAGCATTGGTCAAGACAAATGGTATCACCAAAATTTCATAATGACCTCCATGTGTTTTGAAGGTTGTTTTCATAATGTCTTGTTTCCTTATTTTGATTTGATGTATCCAAAATGGGGACCCAACTTAATAAAGAAATTACTCCCTATAATTTGTCAAATAGTTCATCAATGACAATAAGAAGAAACTTTTCATTAATGGTCATTTTTATGAGTTCTCTATATTCTGAACACATATTCTATGAACCTTCCCTTTTGTGTGTTAAATTGAGCACACAGATCTGTGGACAAACACACAACTCACAAGATAGATCACACAATTTACTCAGTTATTAAAGAATGAAACAGTGCAAAAATGGCTTGCATCTATGAATGCATTTCATTAATCAAAGTGTAATTAGATAATAATTACAATGAAGTAAAATGGCTTTAATAGCCACAAACAATTCGAATCCACATGAGGAAATTCGAATTGATAGACTCTACGTGACTATAGGTAAATAAGACCTTGTCTAAATCACTATCAGATGACTCAGTAGTAAACTGACCTTGTCTAAACCATAACCGAAGTTCACCGGAGCTCTAAAACACAACTCAAGTGTTACATTTAGTGTTGACTAAGGCTAATTGACTGTGGTAGGTGAGAAATGTGCCCCTCATGAGTTTAGTCAAGTAAACCTAGCGCTAACTAAATGTGGAGGACTAGAACTATATGTAATTGACTCCTAAGTTAGCCCGTCTAGTCATTAACTCAACTGAACTGACCTTGGTTTGTTTTGGCACTCCCTGTGGCTCCTAAATTGTAGGGATTGGTCTAGGAGGCTCCTAAACGAATGCAATCAAGTGCAATCAGTGGCAGTAGGCCTCAATTAATGTTCCCCACACTTTAGTTACTAAAACATGTGCCCCAATTAGGCCAAGTGGACCCAATGGTGGTAATGACTATAAATAGGCTAGATGGACTCCTGATTTAGACATATGACCAAATTGGACAAGGGAGGATTAATAATCCTAACATTGTGAACCATCAGCATTTGGTGCAGTAAAATTGCTTTGGATAGGTTGAATGATGCATTAATATAACATTTCTTGAGCCATAATTTAAATCTCACTCTTTTATGCATATGGTTACCTATAGGGTCTAATATTAGGTGGGACACTATTTGGTTGTAAGTGAATCGCATGGTCATGATATGTAATAGGTGGAAGAGATTTATGCATATCTCCAAATACCTTAAAATTATTTCAATAACATTGTGGAGATCCATTGAAATAGAGTGTATAAACACATGAACACCTAGTGAGCACAATTATGAAATTATTCCAGATTTTCCCTTTTTCACAATTTTGTCATGTTGTTAGAGATTTTCACCTTATAATGTCTCCCTAGAATACCTGCAAGTTCAATTTCCTTTCCTTCTAAAGACAATACATGAAAAGTTCCTAAAAATTAAGAGTCATTGTTTGCAATGATTGTATCCATTATACCCCTAGTACAACATCAACACCACCCATTTGGATTGAAATCATTGGATTATAAAATAAATACTCCCTAATAGTAAGATTAATACTAGACTTCCATGAATAATTTATGCTACCTGCATATGCAATCATTGCTTTGAATACAAGTATTGGATATACAAAGCAATTGAGAAGTGTAGCTAGTTTGCAATTAATGAAGTTATGGGTACTACCATAATCAATCAACATTGTTAACTTTTTAATTTTTTTATATCCTTGTATCCTAAGAGTTTGAGGAGTTCTAATGCAATGGATGGAAAGAGATGGTTAGAGTGGTATCTTTAAGGTCAAATTTTTAACATTATTCTGGTTTTGGATCTTCTTCCTCTTCATAGTTTATAGTTCATAGTTTAGGCGTCACCCTTGTACGATGAGGTTGGGGTAGGAAACATTTCCTTCTCACATGTGTCAATTGTATCCCTTCCAGTAGCCATTTTTTTAATTTAAAATTTCCTTTCCAAAATAAAATCATTCTTCAATGGTCACCCAGATGATCATATGTATATATATTAAAACATCACAATAAAATTCTATCATGAAAACAATCATACCATGCCAAGAAATCCATGCAATTAGAAGTTCACACAACAATAAATTAAACAATATGTAAACATAGATATAAACATGGAACTCCGTATAAAATTGAGGAAATTATATTTTAATATCCTCCAACTAGATGAAAATGAAGGACATACCTCAATCCATAGGATCTTCATTGTGCTTAATATTTTTATAGAAAATTCCACCCTCGAGCTAGGATTATCAGTCCACAAGGGAAAATGTTTTCCCCAATGGCTCTACACATCTCAACAGACATGCGACCCCTCGAGAGAAAAACCCGTCCACAAATGTCCCAACCCTCAATTATTATTCCCCATAAACGTGCCAAACACAAGGAACATGCCCCCTCCTATGAGCTAATAGTCCCTCGAGCATCCTCTAGTTCCCTTCCAAAACTCCAACATAGGTTGGAAAGGAAGTATCTAAATCAAGACTACAAGGAACACAATGTTAGTTTTTCAACATTAAGCTAGCATTATTAAGATCTTTAATTGAGAGAATAACAAGTACAACAATAAAAAAAAAGAGACAATGAACATAGTGTTTTTCCCCGGGGAAACCATCAATGGAGAAAACCCTGCAAATTCCTCAGAGATAGAATCAACACCAAAACAGTAAAATCCCAAAACAATAAGTGATCTCCCAATAGCAGTAATCTTCTTCTTGTCTAGCCCTAGTGTCTTCTCCTTCCTAAACTATGTGCTACACTTGAGTGTGTATGAGTTGTGTGATAAATAGAGACTCCAGTTCTCTATTTATACTAATCCCAACATGACTGAAACTCTACTAGGGCCAACCTCTACTAGGAGAGTCTAATAACCCTAGTGCCCCGGAACTGCGGGGACTTTAACCCTTAGACAATTGAAAGGTTACCCACTATGACTTGACATGACTTGTTTACATTATAGATCCTCCCAATCGGAACATCGGGGCATGAAAACATGACTCAATTACATAATAGATACATCCCAGAATAAACATCGGGTTACAATACATAATATACATAGATGAATACATTCCGAAGTTACAAATACATCAACACACAACAGGAGGATAAGTTCCTCTCACAAGGGTACACTCGCTTGGCACTAGTTTCCATAAGTTCAATGGCACAAATAGGTATCTCCACCTATGGAAGCTTTATTCCTCTTTTTCTAGAACTATTTTCTAGTTAGTCCAAGGTGATGGCTAGAATGAGGAGGAATGCATGAGTCTCAAATTGAATTCTCATATTTTATATGCATGGCCTTATCTTTCCATGTGGATTATCCACATGAGACGTCATTTCCGCTCTTAATCTTCTCTTAATACAATTAAGTAATGTTTTAATTAAATCATGAATCTTAGTCATGGTTTAGAAAGTTTGGTTTAAATTTCTAAGTTTAAGGAAATAATATAAATCCAACTACTTGGTGTTGCCGCCTTTCACACACCTAGGTCATGTGGAAGAAATCTTCAAGCCACTCGGTGTGTCCTTGGGGGCAAGTCTCGAGTCAAGGATGTCACCTTGTTCTTGACTCCTCCATTTAGGCTCAACTCCTAATGAAGCCAAGTGGGGTAGACCCTATTAAGTTACTAAGGATAATTAATTAGTGTGGTGATGTTAAACTGAATGAGTTACTTAGGAGTTTGAAATTAAACCATAGACAATCAAAGATGACAAGATATGAAAATAAACACACGAAAGCACAATCCTGAGACACAATCTATATATAAAGTAAGAAAATAACTAGTGCCTTAGAATGGAGTCAAAAAATAGAAACAATGTACTTGCATGTGCTTGGAGTGCGTGTTTTGTGATTGCCTCTTGGTACATTTTAAGTTAAATTTGAAGTGTGAGTTGATTAAAATTAGGCAAAGGGGGGACTCCAGATATACCCGAGAGTACTTGGAGTATGTCCAAAACTAAACCTCCATGGCTACCCACAAGGAATATGTGGGATGAATGGATTCTCTAGGGCTATTTTTCATAATGCACCCATTAGGGTGTGGCAGAGATTGGCACCCCAAGGTCACTTTTCAAAAGTTCCCGCTTCCTTTGGGTATTTTGCCACCGTGATGGTCTGATCTAGGTGTTGGATTTTCACCTATTGGTTTGTTAATTTGGGAGAGTGAGTCCTAATTATGCTAGTCTCTCAAGTGATTTTGATACAGCTTGACTGATTGGATGAACCGCAGCCAAGTGCAGAGCATACACACCGGAGTCTTGTCAATTTTAGTAAATTTTACAATGGGTGTTCTTGTTTAAAAGAAAACCCTCTAGGAACCTCTTTCGATCCAAGTGGACCTCAATTGGGGAATTGAGGAGGGGTTAATTTTATAATATCTAAAAAACAAATGATATAAAAGAAAAGAGATGCACAGTTCTAGTTTTCTAATTAGTCCTACCACGAATCTCTTTCCCCTTTTGGGTCAATCGGGAAGTCATGGGGTAAGTATTAAGATTACTTCGAAATATAAAGTATGGAATATTAAATTAATAATGAAATAAATTATACTACCCTATAGATTATATCAATGATATTTTGAAAAGGGATGAGCAAAAAGCAACAAAAAGGACACCGACGCAAATCCCCCCAGGGGGGATGGGGAATGGGCTCGAAAGAGCCTATTCAAAAAATATTTTTATTAACAGTGGTTACAATATCAGAGAACTGATATAATTCCTCTTGATTCTTATATGGAATGAAATCAAGAGCATACAAAGTGTGAAAATTAAAGGTTTTAGTCAAATGGGAGACCCTTGGGGGGATTTGAACGCTCATGAGGCCACTTCAGAACAGAAGCTTCCTTTATTTTGTGTCAAACCTGATAAAAAAAAGAAAGAATAATTATAATAAAATATGCCCAAAATCACTCTGAAAGTACCTTTGGGTCAGCTTACTTTTAACCAAAAAAAAACTAAGTTAAGACTAGTTAAAAAGGGGTAAAGAGGAACCAAGGAAAGCAGGCTTTCCTTGGGATCTTGGATTTCCTTTTGGGAAGCCAATAATATGTGAAATTTTATTGCAGAATATGAAATTTTAACGTACAACAAAACTAAATCAAATGCATGCAAGCTACAAATTTTCTTTAAAAATTACATGCAAAAAAGGGCGATTTCCCTAAAGCTAGATCTAGAATGCTTATGAAACCTTTTAAGAGAAATATATAGACTATGGGATTTGAGAGGATAGATATATGTTTAAATTAATTTTAAGATGATATATCTAAACCAAATCAAAGCTATGAACAAAGTAACCAGGTAAAAGAGTTGATTTTTTTAAGAAATGAGAAGAAGAGGAGAGAAGGTCAGCTCGTTGCTTGAATGGAGCAAGCTAAAAGGAGGCCATTTTGTGGAGTGCTGAGGGATAGAGTCTTGATATTATTGGATAATGGATGGCATCAATCTTGATCCACACCTTCATCCAATCAGGAACCTGCAACTAAATAACACAAGCTTGCACACGCCTCATGAGATCTGGATATAGATGTATAAAGCATACATCATATGGATAAACAAGATCAAGCAATCTAACTTTCCTAGTTTACACCCTTACTTGATTCAACCGAATCCTTGAAGCCAGAACACAGAAGCTGCACATAATTTGGAAAGAAATTGCAGTTACCACATCAGCAGCATAACACTGATAATCCACACAGACACATGCACTACACAGTATAGCCTCCAAAGCTTCTTTATTCACAAATGATCATCAATACACAGTTACAATGGCAGGCCCTTAAATCTAGCTCTAAATAGCTTGGAAGAGGGAGCCTTAGCCAGGATATATACAAAATACAGGCCATCCAACCCAAGGGGGTGCAATTCCTCATGGAATCAGATGAAATCAGCTGATGGAGAGTCCATCAATGCAAAACTGAAGCTGAACTGAGCCTACTTGTCAACTGGGGGCTTGATTGAGCTAACACATCAACCCATACACTGACACATCATTCCACAGAGCATGCAGGAGAGTCCACATGTGTGGAGGAGAGAGAGAGGGTGCAATTCCCCATGAAGACAGCTAAAGATCAACTCTGGATCTGATTTGATCACCTCCTTCAATCAAGGATTTGCCAGATCTAGTCAATCTGCTTCAGATCTAACTGATTTCAATCAAATCGGCTGAGAATCCACTGATTTATGATTTTGGATTTGCTCCATTATTCATCAATTTATTAATTAAAATAATCAATAATTGATTTTTGGGGCTTTCTGACCTGAGTGATGTAAAATCACTCAAAACTAGGAAATAGTGGGTCCATGGGTTTACATGGTGCTCTTAGCTTGAAACTGAGCACCTACATGACTGAAACTGATTATTTGGCCCACTTTTATTACAAAATCAATTTTTCCAATTAAACTATTAAAAAATAGCCTAAGTTTTGGAAAAAATAAATTTTTAATAAAAAACACTGAAAAAACTAAAAAATTGAAAAATTGAAAAAACCTAGGGGGACTTAGACATGTTCATATGACTCGACCATGATGTCTATCATGTTTATACATTGAAACATAGACTCTAATAACCTCAATAGGCCTAAATTCCAAACCGACCACCCCAACTTTGGAGGTATGGAGTGAAAAAATCAGAAATTATCAGTCGTTTATTCAACAACCAATAATAACCAAGGGAAAAAACACCCTCGGCTGATCCGATTGACAAATAAAGTCTAAGAGATCGAGTCTTTTATAGACACTATCATGCTATAACATTTATTACAATTCCCCCATGGGGTATGAAAATGTGATATAGTACAACAAGCACTTCCCAGAAGTACTTCCAAAGGTCTTTTGAAGTCCGAACAAGTTATCCTTGTCCGGTTCACAAGGCTCACTTGATAAAAAACCACTAAGTTTAACTTAGGTGGTAACCATTGGTAAGTTCCCTTATCTGACTATCTCTTCCCCGCTTGTGGAATCATATCTCCCCATCTTTAATTTGTCCTTTTTCATCTGCAATTCTCAAGTATTTTATAGTAATATGAAAATATTCATATTTACAATGATCTAATTTTCCTAGACCATTAATTTCCATCTGCTATCCTTTTGTGATCAATATTTACATCACATGATAAAGAAAATACGGGGTTATGATTCCCCTCCCCCTTAATTTATGAACCAACTTCGATGCATATCAACATTATGTGCATTCACAAAAATTCCATCAAAATTTCAAAATAGCTACAAGTATACCTCTTCCATTACAACATTTAGCTCCCAAGTTGCTTCTCCATGGTTGTAGTGACTCCATTATACCTTTAACTACTTGATGGCATTGTTCCTCAACAATGTGACTTTCCAATCGAGGATATGCAATGGTTGCATCAAAATATGTCCTTTTGGTTCCAACTAAATCAAATCCCAATCAATAATATGGTTAGCATCAGATACAAGGATTTTTCAATAATGACACATGAAATACATTATGTAATTTTATGCAAGAATGAAATGCAAGATATCCTAGCTAATATCTTAAATGACCCACATAATCTGGCTGATGGCTTCAGACAAATCCTTAGCTTCAACGAATTTTATTTGGCCTAAATTTCAAATACACATGATCTAGTGCTTTAATTTTGTTTTATATTATTCCTCTATTTTCATAACTTTTCTATCTTCCCTATGAAATATTCAAAGTATGCCTAATATTAATCTTAACCTTAAGCAACTATGGCCCAATCACTACTCTATTAATTGGATTATCCCAACTGATTTGAGTATTGCAATTTCTACCATGCAAGGCTTCAAATGGAATCATCTTTAGATAAGCATGTGTTGCTTCTATAAACACTACCCCAAAAAAATTCCATGTTTTAGGGCCCCCCTTTACGTACATTCCTTTTTCCCTTTGAAAATTTTTATTCATGACTTGGTTTTATTTTTTATTAAGATAAAAGAGTTTTACCTTTTTATACCAAGTACAAAAACCCTTCAGATCCGATATGTCGGAAAAAAATTGGTCTTTTCACTGAAACAGGGGAGATTTTATGTTCCTCCTTTCGATGTTTTTTAAGCCAATTTAACGATCATATTTTTGACCCAGTGTATTGGAAAAATAATTTTTTTCGTCGACGTAGAGAAGTCATTTTGTTTTTTTCATCAACGCATCAGAAATAATCTCGTCTTTCAACCGACACAGTGGATTCATTTTTGAGTTTCACCCGAAGGTTTCCAACTGATTGTGTGGGGAACTTTCAGTATTCGAGCTGATAATGTTGATGGATTATTTCCTTTGTATCCGATAGTTTTCATTAGGTTGTCTCATCCAAAGATGGTCGATAGCGGAAGCTATCTTTCCTTTCTAGAACTGATGCTACTGAGTTAGTTAAGTTTTCTTTTTGGCGATTGTTTCCTGCGATGCAATGGCAGGAAGGTCATGCAAAGGCATCAACGGCTGATTTTTTGCAGATAATGCCAATAGTTGTGGCAAGATTATGGTTTTTGAGCCACCAGAGTAGGAGGTTTTTCACTTATCTTGTCGATGCAGTTTTGTTGATGGTTTTATATAGGCACCAAACGATGTTCCTTGACACTCGTGCGGTGTAAATACTTCATCGACTGTAAGATTTTTTCCTGTTCTTTCCTATACATAACCAATGGGAATCATTCATTGTTGTTTTCATGATGTGTTTGCAAGTGTTAAGATTTGTTGGGGCTTGTGGAGCTTACTGATTTTAAGCATTCGTTGCGGGTTGGGGGAATTTCCATCTGGAGCTTACAGATATTTTGGCATCACATTTTCAACATCCTTCGATCTTTTCCTGCTAGGTAGGATCTAATCCATATCACATCTCTTTGATCGGTAGGATGGTTATTTTTTCACCTGTCACGGTTCGATAAGTAGTGCATTTAGGTTTCATTCACAAAGGTAGGGTTTTCGCGTTTGTCGTTGGGTTTAAAATCTTTCTCCTTGACCTCTCTATTTTTTTTAGTAATATTTTCTTATGACCCATCCATATATTTCTTAACCTATCTTACTCTGGCTGTAAGTTTTCTACCTACTCCCAAAAGTTTCCTACCATTTCCATTCATATATGGATTTCTCATAGCCTTGGGTGCATAATGATGAATACAGAATGGCCCAAGTTCTTTGCCGGAAATTTCCTACCTCGTTCATGTTTATATGTGGCAATAGGGGTTTGTGAAGCATAAAACCATGAAATCCATGAGTCCTTTTGATTCTCCACCATAGTCTCCCCAACAGAAGGTGTTGGAACTGGTGGCTGACGCCATGGCCTCACCATGTTTGTGTCTAGATGGTTTTCCCATGGGCCATAAGTCTCATAGTTAAAGCTTGTCTTGGTGATGCATGTTCTTTGTGTTTTGAAATTTCAGACGACCTAGGTTTGAACTTGACATCTTAGTCAGATCCACATGCGAATCAGGTTCTGTCATCCTATTTTTCAAGTTCGCTTAGTTTTGGTTTGGATGGTATGCGGGGTTCTACGGTGCAAAGTCATTTCTGAAGGGTAAAGATGATATGATAAATGATATAATGGTTAATCTTGTTCTATGAAGAAATGATTTGTCAACAAAATAATAGCTTCTACAGTATTTATTCAACTTTGTCATATGGTTTCTAATAGTAGGGATGCTAAGACATTTTTTCGTGTTTTTGTACAGCCTCGGTCTATATCATATACCATGCCTAAGAAAGGTAAGATGAAAGCTAAGGTTTCTGAAGAAGATTAAGACCTGGAAATTAGTGCAAGACAAAAATAATCTATAAAGACACTAAGTCTGTTGCCGGAGCTGATCCAGAATTCAAGTGGGGGAGATATATCATATGCTCCAGAATTAGAAGGTTCCAAGCGTAGGCCTAGAATATTTACCCTCGTTTGGAAACATATTAAGTTCAAGTATTACAAAGATGTCCATGCGACCAGATCTATTATCTTGCTCCAAGATGATTGGATGGATCCTGTCTGAAGCAGATGTAGGATGTATGATCATGTATAATGTGGAGGACAAAGGTTTTGCTTCTTTTACCACTACATTCATAGCCAAAGCATATAGGTTTCTCATCTTAGAATTCAGTACGACAACATGTTGGATAAATAGATTGACTATTGATTATGTTGGATGCACAAGAGTGGTGATGGAAGAAGGAAATTCATTTCGACAAAGGGCATCTGGGGAATATGAAACCGCTGGTCTAAGTACTTCATATAGACTTGCAGCACTGATGCTTAATGGGATTTTCAATAGGGATGATGGAATATTTTATAATATTGGTTGGATACCATTGATATACCATGTGCCCATGGAAGGTACCATTTTCAACTGGTCTTATATTTTGGCAAATAGTTTGTCCTCCTGTATAACTGCAACACAGGAAGGTTTTCTCTAGTGGAAGTTTAAGTTCTACATGGGATCAGTTTTAATTGACTGTATACTCTGCCTAAATCTATTTGAGAAGCTAAACTGAAATTGGAAGGAGGTAAAAGCACCTATTTACTCTGCATACCAATTTTTATGGGCTCACAAATATCATATCTCATACAAGCTCATCTGTGAAGAATTCTTAATACCACTTTATCAGCAGATTTTCCTTTAAGAATGTAAATGCATGTATGAGGGTACTTGGGAGGCTATAATGGAATATGGATATTATTTCTTTTCTGAAGAGGAAACCTACTTGAGGATGTATGGAGGAAAAAAATTCCCTTCACTGCTTCCGAAATATGCAATTGATTATATTGTGCATAAGAAGCAATAAGAAAACCTTTTTTGGATGGTTTTGGGAGTTTTCTTTTCAATATGAAGAAAGTGGTTTTTCCTCCTCTGCATTTATATGTTGGAATTTATAATTTTTCCAAAGTTAAAGGTGCACCAAATTTTGTGAACCACCTTGAAATCTTCCATTTTTGTGAAAAGAGTTTTCATAGAAATGGTGCTCAGGGTAAGATGGTTGCACACCCTTCACTAGTGAAAGTAAAATTTGAGTACTATGATCATTTCAACAAACATGAATAAGTACATCAGAATGATTGTAATTTGAATTCCCTAAACAAGTGTCTCAAGAAGAAAATCTAAGTCAAAGGAGGAAAAGGTAGTAGCAACAATACCTCCAAACAGAAAAAATAGGAAGAAGAAGTTGCACAGAGAGAAAAGGAAGAAGCCATATGAAGGTTAGTACACGGTGCAAAGAATTTATTGGCCGAAGAGGCATAGAGAGAAAATCAAGAAGAAGAAGCTTCTAAAAAAAATTAAGAAGGATAAAGAATACAGAATCAGTCAACTTACCGAGAAAAGGAAGAAGCAAAAGAGAACTTGAAGAGGTTAGATGAAAAGAGCAGGAGGATATATACAAGGAGACTAAGGAATAGAGTTTTTCCCATGATAATCCTGAGAATCCTCCTTCCACCTCAGGGGAAATATTAACTGGAGTTCATATTCCTATCGCAGAGTTAGGCTTAGTACCCTTTACTCCCTCTAAGCAGCATGTTGTTGCAAGTTTGTATAAGATATTTTTCAATCATAAGCAGAAAAAAATTGTTTGGAGATCCAAAAAGAAGTTGAAAACAGGTACCTAGCCTGAGGTGACCACGGTTACTGAAATGGATGACATACCAACATAGACGAAGATCTAGAACAAATGGCCTCGCTCAAAGTTGCAACTGCATAGGCAAGTGCTTATAATTTTAGCAAACTGAAAGGATTCATGGACTAGTACAAAGAATAGATAGAAGAAATTAAAGAGACCCTGAGAAAAGAGTAGGGAGAAGGATGAGAGGTGAAAAGGAAGAATGAAGCTACAATTTGAGATTTAGAAAGGCTTCAGCAAGATTACTAGATCTTGGAAGAAGAAAAGGATTTCTTGGAATTGTCAAACACTATAATGGATGGAAAAAAGAAGGACATAGAAAGTAAGATTGCAGAGCTTGAGGCACAAAGGTCCATAGCCAATAAGCAAGCAGAAGAGTTAAAGGTTCAAGTTGCAAAAATGGAGGCACATAATAGCTCTTTGGAGGTATTTTTGAAATAAGAAAATGAACGGAAAATGGATATAACACCTCTCCGAGAGAATGCTCTCTTGCTCAAAAGAAAGGTGTATCAAGTTCAGGTGAAACTTGTAGATGAGGTCTACAAGATTAAGCAAGTATAATCCATATTGCAAGAGATCTCAGTAATAATGACTGACTTCAGAAAAAAATCTCAAGAAATTGCAGAAGTCATCCAGGTTCAATTGACTTGGTTGGAGACCAATGAAGGACTTCCAGAAAATGCACCTCAAAAGAGTATAGAAAATTTGCATATCCAACATGAACTCATGGATTTCAATAGCAAGGCTGCTGCAAAACTTGTTAAATTTGAGCATATAGATCTGTAGAAAAACACACAACTTACAAAGAAGATCTCACAATTTACTCAGCCATTGGAGAATGAAACAGTGCAAAAGGCTTGCAGCTGTGAATGCTTTCATTAATCAAAAAGTAATCCAGATGACAATTACAATAATGTAAAATGGCTTTAATAGCCACAAGCAATTCGAATCCACATGAGGAAGTTCGAATTGATGACTCTACTTGACTGTAGGTAACCAAGACATTGTCTAAATCACTATTGGAGGACCCAGTAGTTAACTGTCCTTGTCTAAATCATAACCGAAGTTCTAAAACACAACCAAGTGTTACATTTAGTATTAAATAATGGTTAACTGACTGTGGTAGGTGAGAAAAATTCCCCACATGTGTGCAATTAATTAAACCATTATTTAACTGAATGTAGAGAGCTAGAACTGAATGTAACTGACTCCTAACTTGGCTTGACTAGTCATTAACTGAAGTGAACTGACCTTGGTTGGTTTCGGCACTCCCAGTTGCTTCCTAAATTGTAGGGATTAATCTAGGAGACTCCTAAACTTATGCAATCAAGTGTAATAAGTGGCAGTGAGCCTCAATTAGTGTTCCCCACACTTTAGTAACTGAAACATGTGCCCCAATTAGGTCAAGTTTAACCAATGGTTCTAATGACTATAAATAGACTAGATGGACTCCCAATTTAGACATATGACCAAATTTGGACAAGGGAGGATTAATAATCCTAACACCCCCCCTGAATGATAACTTGGAAAAACTGTGGGCCCTGGTAACTAAGACCATAGGTAACCCATTACATCAAGTAAAGTAAAGTAACTGCTCAAAAATAAGGTGCTTGGGGAAAAGCCACATGGGAAAAAAAAAACCCCCTTCTAATTAAGCAGGTAGAATTAGGATCAATCTGGTTCTTCTGTGCACAGGTATCCTGGGGCCTGGCATGTGAACCTCTCCATCATATGTCTGGAGGAATCTTCCTCTTTTGAAGAAGAATGATATGCTCAACTAAATCAGATTTATAGACAGCTGCCGGATGAAGACTGGACCCATGTAGAGCAACTGAAGTAAACTGAAAAGTGAGGACCGGTTCTTGAGAATTCAGAGAATTTGAAGAACACTCAAGAAACTGATATTTTGTATCCATGAACAGCAAACCATGAGTAGTAAGAACATTCCCAAGTGTTAGGAGCAGGTGTCCAGGCGGATGCAGAAAATCTTCCTCTTTACTAGTTGTGTGAGAAGATGAGCATGTGATCAATGGTAGAGAAGCACTGGGATTGTTGAGAGAAAATGATGGAGATCCATAGTCTGATATAGCTTCTGAAATATATAATGAATCACATAATAAAATATCATCAACCTCATATGAGGAAACTAACACCAAATCCCCATCAGCAGTTTTGAAGAGAAAGTGCGGTACTTGATTTTTCACACCGGAATTGGTGAGAGCAGCTACAAGCATGACTGAATGCTTTTGAATTTTAAAATATGAACCAAATAATATCATATCAGAAAGTAAATCAGATATAAACAGGTTCAAAACAGATCCAAAACTGTGAAATGGAATCAAATCCCCAGCAGTAGTTTTGTAGGAGACTTGCGGTACTTGTTTCTTCACACCATTGATGAGAACAACTACAAGCGGTACTGAAAGATTATGAATTTGATACATTAAAACAAGAAATATCAGATCAAATCTAAATAATATCATATCAGATCCAATAAGGTTAATATCAGATTCAAATAAATGGTTAACCGAGACGGTGGATGCACGACTTTCTTCTTCTTCAAAATTCTGAATTTTGGTGCATGCAATCCTGCAGGAATTTGCTGGAAAAACTAGATCATGGGGAGCGAATGGATCACTCTGGTAGTCTGATATTTCTTCCAAAATATCCAAGGTATCACATATTTTCACACCAGAATCACATTAGAGGAAGAAAAATCAAATTTCTCTTCACTTTCAGAAGCAATTACTGGTAAATTTTGCACAGAATTTAAAGGAAAATCACCGGTGAATGTTTGCATGGAAGTGCAGCAGAATTTTTCTTAAATATCAGATATTCGAATGTCTTCTTCTGTTTCAGCAATATGAGAAGATGAGATATCAGATATCTCATGAACTTCTGGAGCATCAGGAGAAGGAGTCACTGCATGGAGACTGTCTTCAATTCGAATTGACTATGTAGAAGTTTATGCTTCTTCTTCATCTTGAATAACTTCATCAGAGAGAGTAGAGGCCGAGAATTTTGAATCAAGGATGTTTGTGGTGCTAGATGTGCTCCATGTGATTCCAAAGGTTCTTTCCAATCTTTGCCATAGTTCCAGTGGATCTTTAATAGATCTACTGTGGTAGCGCATGCTAGGAGAAAGAGCCAGTTCCATTATTTCAAAAGCTTTATCCTTTGCTTTTAGCCAGTCATTATCACTCTCAAAAGAATTTCTACCATATCCATTAGACACCGAAAAGAGTTTTTGTCTTCTCAGACATATAATCATCTTCACCTTCCATTCAAAATAGTCTGAGGATCGGGTGAGAAGAGGAACTGATGAATTTATTTCGAAGTTGTACCTGCAAAACAAAAAAATGATCCAGTAGGAGATCCAAGGAGGAGAAGTGCCTTGTCCGTCAAGGCTCTGATACCATGTTAAATTTGAGCATATAGATCTGTAGACAAACACACAACTCACAAATAAGATCTCACAATTTACTCAGCCATTGAAGAATGAAACAGTGCAAAAGGCTTGCAGCTGTGAATGCTTTCATTAATCAAAAAGTAATCCAGATGATAATTACAATAATGTAAAATGGCTTTAATAGACACAAGCAATTCGAATCCACATGAGGAAGTTTGAATTGATGACTCTACTTGACTATAGGTAACCAAGACATTGTCTAAATCACTATTGGAGGACCCAGTGGTTAACTGTCCTTGTCTAAATCATAACCGGAGTTCTAAAACACAACCAAGTGTTACATTTAGTATTAAATAATGGTTAACTAACTGTGGTAGGTGAGAAAAACGCCCCACATGTGTGCAATTAATTAAACCATTATTTAACTGAATGTAGAGAGCTAGAACTGAATGTAACTGACTCCTAACTTGGCTTGACTAGTCATTAACTGAAGTGAACTGACCTTGGTTGGTTTCGACACTCCCAGTTGCTTCCTAAATTGTAGGGATTGATCTAGGAGACTCCTAAACTTATGAAATCAAGTGCAATAAGTGGCAGTGAGCCTCAATTAGTGTTCCCCACACTTTGGTAACTGAAACATGTGCCCCAATTAGGTCAAGTTTAACCAATGGTACTAATGACTATAAATAGACTAGATGGACTCCCGATTTAGACATATGACCAAATTTGGACAAGGGGGGATTAATAATCCTAACAAAACTGACAGACACAGTTGGGAAAACATTGGATAAATGCATGGACTTTTACAAAAGGGTGCTTACAATGCATAACAGATGCAAGACCTCTTTAGCCAAGAGACTTCAGGAATTCCTAGGACAAGAAGAACATTTGAAGTACCTTCATGACAGGATGCAAGAAGATGAGCTGAACAGATAGCAGGTTAAAGGTCTCAACTAGAAAATAGTAAAAGTTCTAGTCGCACAAGCTGCAGTCAGCAATTACTTGATGGAGGACCAACTTAGAGTCACTCCACAAAAGGTAGTAGAAACAAGGTCATAGCTGGCTGGGCATGAAGTGTCAAACAGAATATTAGAACTTATGGACTTCAGGACCATAGTTGTAGATGCATCTACATGGAAGCAATTCGTGGATGGATTGGCTGGTCCCACCTAAGCTGTTTTGTTTTATTAATGTGTGGAATATTTTTATGTAATATTTTGTGTTTATTCTGATTTTCTTAGTGAGCACACTAGAGGACGAAAGTTTGTAACCAAATGGTTAAGGAATCCCAAGAGACTAGGGTAGCTAAAGGGTCATTGGTAGTTTGTATAAATAGGGGTAGAGTTGAGATGAAAAGGGACTTTTTCTAGCACACATGATGAAACTTTTGTAGGGAGAACTATTTATGTTTATAATAAAATGGACCAAAATTTCGTTGGAGGAAGGACTGTATGAGAATCAATATGTTTATGTGGACTGCAAAATGTGAACTACTTATGTTTTGTCTTGCTACATAATTGTGATATCGTTCCAACCCATTGAACTATTTCTACAAGTTTATGAATTATTTCATTATTATATTTCGAATCTTGTGCAATAAATGAGTAATATATCTTTTAAGTTCATAGAGCTATATTTGTGTTATTTTTTCTGCTGTATTTATGGATGAGGAATTTATCAGCTGCCTGTAGGATTCTACATGTAAACAATACAACATATTACTCATATTAATATTAATCTTGCTCCATGGGGATAGCTAGAATTAGTTTAGAATAGATTAGTTGTTCTTTGATTTCGTAGAGTGACTGTGGGGCGGGAGTGGTAATATGGAGGGAATACCTTTGCAACTCTAGTGGGGTTCTTACCCACTATTACTTGCACTTAGTATAGGAACTTGCATTTCATTGTAAAACATAAAATCAATAAACAATGGGTCGGGACGCAACCGCTAAAATAGATTTAAACATTCCTTTAATTCTATAGTAGTCAGGCCGCTAACCGGATGGATTCCCCATTCCAAATGATAATAAATCTAACTAGGAAAGGTTATTGGGGAGAATCCCTACTCTCGGTACCTGGGATTTTCTAGGCATCAACAGTTTTGGTGCTAGAAGGAGGGCCTCCACTGCATGGTTGGTCGAGGAAATCCATTTTCTCAAAATCTTTTCGTCGGTGATAATTATGAAACTAGTTTTTCTGAGAATTTCATTCTTGAATAAAGAGTAAACCCTGAAGTCGAACTTCTGGAACATCTTTACCCTGTTCCTTTGGAAGTAATTGATGACTGCAAAATACATACAAGGTCATATGTAAATAATCTTGGAGGGTAAAAATCCATCCCCGAATTACCAAGAAGACAAGCTCACATAAGGGTACCCACTTACACTGAATATTCGATTCTGGTGGGAAATTTGAAAGAGGTAGTGAATTTATCCTTATAGGATATTGTTCAACCAATCGATCAGTTGGGACCCGATTTCCCAGTTTTTGGATCCCTATTATAGAAACCTATTCACTCTCCACCTCAATCTCCTCCCCAAATCATGGATGGAAATGTAAATGCAAATTTTTCCCCTATGAATTCTAATACACCACCAGCTGGGACAGCTAGAACTCCATTCAAGATGGCTTGTCCTTTGCATAATTTTCCTTAAAATGATGATAAGTCACTACCTAAGTTTTATCCAAGAGAGGGAATTGATGTGGATGATTACTTGCAGAGTTTTTTCTTGGCTCTAGAGATTTTAGCGGTAGAGCATGAAGATGTAGTGTGTATATTTTTTCCACACACTTTCAAAGCTAAAGAATCAACCTGGTATTTTGGTTTAGAAACAAATTCTATAATGAATTGGGATACTTTTGAACGATTGTTTAAAGGAAAGTTTGGTAGCGAAAGGACCACTTTCTCTCTCGTGAAAGAAATTTTTTCTCTAAGGATGGACAAGAAAGAGAAAGAGTAGGATTTTAGTCAGAGGTTTTCTTGCCATTTAAATAATTTCACTGCTTCCATAAAACCTGCTGAGGAAACTTTAATGGAATATTATACTTCAACACTTTCCCTATACACATCAATGTTTGTTAAGAGGTTAGTAAATCCTTATTTTGTATAAAATTATGAAGAATCCAAAAAAGTAGAGCATGATCTTGAAAGTATAAACAAAGACTATGTAGAGCCAGAGGCAAGGACTTTTGGCAGCAACAAACCTTTGTTGTTGACTAAACCAAAAGAGGAACATTCCAATGAGTTGGAAAATATGGTTAAAATGGTGTAGAAGCTATCAAACAATATTGTTGATTTGGAAAAGGATAAAGAAGCCAATTCATCCAGGAAAAAATTCAAACCTTTTTCCAAAAAGAGAGAGGAAAGTAGCACATCTCAACCCCCTGTATATAGTTCTTCCGTTTTAAATTTTAGTGAGGTAGGAATGGATAGTTTTTATACATTTCATCAAGAACATCATTCTGAAAAAAAAATTTCCACAATGGATTAATTCAATGACTCTGGTTGTGAACCAAATATTAGACGCTCAAATAACAGAGCCTGAAGTAAAAGAAGAAAGGACAAACAAACCAGAGGAACCACCTGAAACAACATTGGTATTGTGGGACTGTGCACCTATATTGGGGTTATAAGAGGAGGAACCTACTAAGGAAATACAACTTTCAACAGTCAATGTCACAAAAAGAATAAAGGGAACAATAATGGATGAAAGTATATCACTGCCCAAGATTAGGAAGATTCAGAAAAATATGAAGAAAATCAGTAGTAGTACCCAAACGCCACCTAAGTCTGATTTGGTCACCTTTAAAGAGAAAGTTACAGTAGTAACAAAACCTGGAAATGCTATGGAAAATAAAATAGAAAGTAACAAGAAAATTCCGACGGAATTTCATATGGGATACGACATAATAGAGGATATCAAGAAAACCAAGCAAATATTTCTTTATTTGAAATGTGCAATTTACCTCAACAAAAAAGAAAAATCCTAGAAGCCTTTGATTCATAACCCAATAGATCCCAGGATTATATTGAATTAGATAAAGAAATAGATGAATCAAGTAATGGGGGGAAATCTATGTCTCAAACCTTTCCATCTCTACTATCTTTTGAGATTTTCAACCATAATGTGCATAACTGTTTGGTAGACTCTCGAGCTTCCTCAAATGTTATGCCTCTCTCGGTTAGTAGAAAGATAAATGGTCAACCTACACCTTTGTCATGTAAAATCATACAGTTGGATAGAACACCAGTTAAGGTGGTAGGAGAGATGAAGAATGTGTCGATACAATTATCTACAGATGAAAGGCTATGCCAATTTATAGACATCATGGTGGTGGACATACCACAAGCATATCATTTGATTCTAAGCAGGGACTGGTTTGTGAAACTGGAAGGTTTATTTGCAATTGAATGGTCACACATCGAGTTAGATACACAGTCCGAGCTTCTTCAGTTTTCACAAACTCACAATATTGATTGTAACATTGTTAATTTAGTTTCTGATTCAGAAAGTAACACTAGTTATGTAGAATTAGAAGATAAATTTTGGTTGTTATATTTTGATGGTTATAAAACTCAAGAAGGATCAGGAGCTAGTCGTATCTTGATCGATTAATAAAAGAAGAAATGTTTTCTCTCTTGTATATTAGAGTTCGAGTGTACTAACAACACAACATAATATAAAGCTTTAATTCAGGGCTTGAAAAAGGCCATTGAATTCAAAAGTAAGAAATCTAAAAGTTTTTTGGAATTCTAAAATAATTGTCAAACAAGCTCAAAACACAATTCATTGTCTATCACCACATTTAAAACTCTACCAAAATGAATTTTGGGAGCTTATAATGAATTTTGATGCTTTTAACATCAATTTGATTCCTAGATTACAAAATGCAGCAGCTGATTTATTAGCTACTTCTGCTGCAAGATTAGTGCCTACTAATAATAAATGTTCAAGTGAAGTTGATTGTCATGCCATCTTTGCCAGAAAATGTCACCAAATTGAGGGTTTTTGGTGATGATCAACAGATATTGGAGTTATTAACAAATGATGATACTTTCAAACACTCGGTGATTGATGACGAACATTATCAAGCTAATCTTCAAAATTGGAACTTCATACCCAAAGGTGTAAGAACATTGGAAGGGATGTTTGATTTGAATAATAAGTTCAGAAAGCCGACCAATGTCAAACCAAATAGTTCAACTATGTAGTATGAGCTGATCGATCCTGGGACTAAAGCTGAACCCAAGTATGTGAACTTGGGGAAATGTTGTTCACCGGGTGAGAGAAGAAAATTCATCATTTTATTTCAATAATATAAAGATGTTTTTGCTTGGACATATAAGGATTTGAAGACTTATGATACCTATACCATTCAGCATGTCATCCCTATTAAAGCAGTTGTGAAACCATTTCAGCAACCATTGAGGAATATGCATCCCAAGCTAGAACCCATGAATCAAAATGAAGTAAAAAATTTACTTGATGCAAAGATAATCTTCAAAGTTAGACACTCAGAGTGGGTGGAAAATATGGTACTTGTGAGGAAAAATTATGGTGAAATAAGACTATGTGTAGACTTCAAGAATTTGAACTGTGCATCAGATAACGACAATTATCTAGTCCCACCAATGGAGCAAATTTTACAGATGGTTTCGGGTTCTGAATTGTTCTCCTTACTAGATGTGTTTTCAGGATACAACCAAGTCTTGGTAGTAGAACAATATAAATTAAAGACCACATTTTGTACAAAGTGGGGAACTTTCATTTACTGGAGAATTCCCTTCGGTCTCATTAATGCTGGAGCCCGTTTCCAAAGGGAAATGGATATAGATTTCCAGGGTTTAATTGGCCACAGTGTGGTGGTTTATCTAGAAGAAGATAGAAGCTCATATGTTTCATCTAAAACAAATTTTTGACCACTGTAAAAAATATGGTATCTCTTTTAATCCTAAGAAATGTGTTTTCGTAGTATTAGAAGGAAGGGTATCATGGTCACATCATTTCTAAAAAGGGAATCTCCATAGACACAGAAAGGATGGAAGCTATAGCAAAAATTACCTTAACCCACAATAAGAAAGGCATGTAATATTTCATGGGGACTATAAATTTTGTGCAAAGGTTTGTTTCTGATTTTGGACAAATAGTCAAGCCTTTGCAACATATGCTCAAGCAAAGTGTACAGGTTAAATGGAATAACATAGAAAAAGGTGCATTTAACAATATCAAAGATGCAATATCCCATCCACCTTCACTCAAAATCCATGCTTTTGAGAAACATTTTATCCTATACACTTTTGCTTTTGATAACTCACTTGCACTAGTGATTACACGAAAGGAAGAATGGGGAGATGAGTACACCATATCATTCATGAGCACTAACTTGCAAGGTGCTGAATTGAATTACCCTGCTATGGATAAACATGTGTATACAGTCTTTAAAGTGGTAAAACAATTTAGGCCTTACATTCTGAACAATAGAACCAAAGTAATTGTTCCTCACCCGATAGTTAGAACCCTCTTCATGCAAAAAGAATTGGGATAAAGAAGGGGAAATTGGGTAACAACTTTGCAAGAATATGATTTAGAATTTAAACAAGCCACTATCATCAAAGGACAACGGATTTGTAAGTTAATCGTTGTAAGTAAAAATATTGAAGACGAGGAGTGGGAAAATGAAGTTGAGTTGCATATAATTGATATGTGTCCCATATTCATAGCTCTAGAATTTTGGTACATAGATCTCATACACTATGTCCAACAGGAGTATGTTGGCGCAACCCACCAACAAAGCCTCTTTGATAGGGGTTCCCACTCTATCGACGCCCAACCAGCGTGATCTCCCTGAGCACTGGCTCAGAAGGTTTTGACCCCACCTGAAAAAACCTACAAAGTGGATGAAGTCTCACCCGATTTTTTGAGGGAGAGATGTTGGAACCAAGTTTTCGGTAGTAGGAAGGGAGGGTATGGAATCAACGACTTAACTTCATAATCAATAGATACTTTAGAGAAAGTTTTTTCAGAATTGCATCATTCATCACAGATCTATTGGCATAAATAGTAGATTGGTAATAGATCACATTACTTCATTCATCACATCAATAACATTCATTCATATAATAGATACAGCAAACGTCCATCATTGTCATTACAGAGAATAAAGACAGGAAAGAAATAAGAAACAATATCACTTCAGGGAAACATTTGTCATGTCATATTACTTCTACACAATAGATCCAAATCATATAGTACTTTTTCACAGCAAGGGAATGATCAGAACCCAAGATTCAATAGTTGGTCAACACAGACAGAGCCAAAACTGCTCAAGAACAAAATGAAGTGACAAGGTCACACCTCAGATCAAAAAACTGGGTTGATAAATTGATCTTTCTCATCAATGATACTAATCTAAAATTTCAATTCTAATTATATATATAGGATTGCGCCTTTACATCCAAGGTCCACTTCTAACTAAATTCTAACAAACTAGTGACCTATATCCACAAAATGTGGCCAATCAGTACAAAATTTAATAAAGAAATCCAAAATGGTTATTCTTCTGCCTATCGCATTGTTGTAATCCTTATAAATGGCATGTGAGCTTGCGTAGCCTCTATGGTGCTGCACAACTCACTGAACCAATACATTTGCTAACAATCCCCCGACACAGTCTTGTGGCTTGTCCTTGAGCCACATCAAGTAGATAGGGTGTACTCCATCATCTTCATTTTGAAGTCCTCGAACTGCCGCTAGATCTCTCAAACCTAGAGCTAAACTCATTCAACTTTGTCCCAACAATTTATCATGTACTTCTTTCATGGGTGCTCCTCCCCAACCTTTCCATCCACCATTTCCCTACCTTCTTGTACCTCCTGCAACGCAACGACTTCTTTCACAGCCAACTGCCTACCAATGTCCTGGAATTCATCAAGTTGGGTGTTGTGTTTGCGTTTAGGTTCTTGGGCTCAGGAGGCTCTCTTCTGCAGGTCCTTGAACTCTTCAAAGCATCTAATCTAAACAATGATAAAAATTGTGCGTAGTGACGTCTCCAGCATCGTTGGCTGAGCTTTAGCTTCCTGCGCTTTCTTGGACAACTTTTCCAGTTGGTCATCTTGAACGACGCTTTTCTAGAACTGTGTCATTTCATTCATGATCATCATTGCTTCTTGGTCCATGGATTCAAACTGGGTCATGGACTCCCTTATCATATTCTTATGTTCAACAATCTGTTTTGACGACGTGTCAGGGTAAACAAGAGAATTCAACAAATTGTTAGTTAGCTGGAGATGGGAAATCACCTACACAAGTCACTTGGATTTGGTGATGGAAATGAGTTCCTCCGTGCTTTCATAGATGTGTTAACATTCCTCTTCAATAGCTTTCTCAACCTCTCCACAACTAGCATAGAGCTGCACTTTCTTGAAAATGAGGCATTCTTGCTCCTTCTTTCACTTAGTGATTTCATTGGTGCCTTTTCACTACAGCTCTTCTTACATTTGCTTAAATGTGGTAATCTCCTGTTCCTTTTCTTCTACCAGCTGCTCTTTTATCTTTCGTAGCTCTTTAGAATCCTCTTGCAACTTATTAGCAGTGTCCTGTGACTGCACGTACCCATCACTAAGCTCCTTATGTGTGTCAGCCAACTCCTGGTTGGCACCCTACTATAGTTGCACTAAAACTTGGGTAGGTAACTTGTTAAGATTGAAAAAAATGCTCAGCAATGACTGTAGCAGTGATTTTACTTCTGTACTTCTCGCGTCGATTGCAGCTGAGGGAACTTGAATGTTCCTAGCCCACGACTCAATGCTAATCGTTGAGAAATATTGCATCACGGCCTTCTTTCATGTCGCCTTTGAAACAATAAAAAAAATAGAATCTAGCTTAACACTTACCATGACGAGCCATTATTAACTCAACATGCACATATCTTGTGTCGTAGCATCAGATGCGTTAGTGATAGCCTCGATGAGTCGGTGTAGTTTGTTCTCTATCATCGAGTGGGAGTTGTTGTCGGCATCAAAATCCATGCATATTTTAGTGCATAACTCCTCCAACATGTGTCGGGTTTCTGGATCAGATTCCATCGAGGACTCTCAATCAAAGTCATGGAGATCTTTCTGTGCTTGGGATTTCTCATTAGGGGCATCTACCGATGGCCCTATGGAGATCTCCTCTACGCTCACAGGTTTGCGCGAGTCAACTAGAAAATCTTGAAAAACAACATCCAATTCTGCATCTGTAATTTTGTAGGCCATAGGAAGCCATTGTTTGTTGGGATCCCTGTGTACCTAGATATAAATAGAATGAGGATTGATAGAAAACTGAATGATCCTCTGATATTTGGATGCAGAGGTATTGGATAAGCAGGGAACCTTAATGGTTGCGGCCTGTAGTGCTTCCCAATAGACCCAAAAATGGATCACATAGTTTTGTTGTCATCTGGGTTTCGTGATCCACCATAAGTTATGATATTGTGCGCCTTTGCACAAGTTTTTTGTAGAAACTGACACCGGTTGGTAGCCCTCCGGCTCCATCCATGTGACTAAAGTAATGAGAATTAACAACCAACTATAGGAAAAACTTTGTTCCTTGGCCTGAGCGAAAAAAACATCTTCTAACAACTGGTTTAACAGAAACAGGGACCAAATTAATTCATTTGCACCCCTTCGGCACATTTTTTTGCACACTCAACCACACCCAAATTGCATTGGACAGGACGATTCTTTCGGATGATCTTACTGGCCAAACTGCGCACACGAATACACATAAAGTGCTCATCAGTACTGTCAATGCGATAGGCACGACCATCGCACTGCAATCCAAATATCTCCTTCAACTGCTAGGAAATCCTCTTGTCATTATCCCACCCTCTAAAATACTGCGCCAGATCTTTGTCGACCTTTGGTAACCCCATAATGTTGAAAATTAGGTCAACCGTGACTGGAATAGGGTCATTCAACCAGAGCATCCCACCATGAAAACACGCCAACAACAATTTGATGCATGCATTTGCTTCGTTCAATCTCACAAAATGAGGCATGTTAATGAGCCCCAACAACCCAGACCTATCCAATCCCTGCGCCCATGGGTGAGGAATCGGTTGAATATGCACACTAGGTACCATAGGAAGCGATTGGTAAGGCTCCTTCGATACATCCTTTAGTAGCAGCAAGTCATGGTCTTCATACCTCATATTTACCAAGGCGGGTATGATGTCCACCAAGAAAGTCATCCCTTCTGGTAGGGATGACAACTTCGGTGGATACCTCTGATTCTTGGTGAGCTTCCTCGGTTTCTCCCCCAGTTGCATTGGAGCAAAATATCCAGGGATATCATTGATAAAGATGCCCCTAAGTGCCATATACTTGACAGCTCCTGAGGTTGATGGTTCGGTCTTTGTTGTGTCTTCCGCTTGATCCCTAGTAGTCGTGCGACTATATCTCTTCTACGGTGATGTGGAACAGGGCTTCTGGGCCTTCTGTTTCAATCTAGGGATCGAAGAGGACCCGATTGGCATGCTCATGACTTCCTCTTCAACCCGCGTGGGTTGGATGGGGGATTCCTACTCACTCAAAATATCAACTATGTCGAGAGTGCACACCATGCCGCACTCTACAAATCTCACAATGCAACTGAAATTTCACTCCTTGCCTATCACACTCACTTCTACTCCTACGCTGAGCTCAACACTTCACTCAACTCAACTAACAAAAACCTTGCGTCCACATCCCACATGTTCTTATAACCAATTTTCTGATCCAACTCATCATTTCCAAATACGCCATGTCCATTATGACCAAATCTAGCATTAATAACCCAAATTTTGTTGGCCATCCCATATCACTAATGGTCGGATCAATCATAAATGTGTGTCGCTTCATCAAGCACTACTAGCCAACTGTATTAACTATCTGAATTTATTATTGATTTGACCACGTCACAGTCTTGTGGTTGTCGCCGATGGTCTCCCTTGCAACACTACTGAATGTTATCCTTGCACAACTTATTCCTCTGTGCTCGCTTCACTGCAATCTACCCAATTTTTTTTTTACTTGCATAGTGTCTCAAGTATTGCACGGCTCAGGCCCTATTCTATAGGGATTCAAGCAACTACCATTCACAAGTTTGGACAACATCGCACCATCTAATTGCTATAATTTAAATGCACCCCCAAAAGTAATTGAATGAACAATATATGGACCTAACCAGTGCATCTGTAACTTACCTGGATGCTTCATGAACTTACTGTTGTATAAAAACACCAAATCTCCCTATGTAAACTTCTTGTTCTTAATGTGGAAATCATGCCATGCCTTCTATTGATCCTTCTCAACATGCTAGTGGAAGCCTATGATAAATTGGTCCTCTTCTAGATGGATCAACTATGCGATGCACTCCTCTAACGATTTTGCATCATCCATGCCTGTTGCAGTAATAATTGACAGGCTAGGAACAATGTATTCCATAGGCATGAATACTTCTTGCCCATATACAAATTTGAACGGTGTTTGTCCCGTCAACCTTTTACAACTGGTGTGATATGCCCATAGTATCGCTGGAATTTTCAAATCCCAATCATCGCGATTAGTATTGCATACCTTTGTAAGCGCAGTTTCCAATATTTTGTTGAAGGCCTCGACATTTCTATTTTCCGATGGATGGTAAGGTGTGCTTTTATGATGTTTCACCTGTGACTCCTCAGTTAATTCTTTCATGGTTTGATTGATAAAGTGACTTCCATGGTCACTCATAAATATCCTGGGACATACAAACCTTGTCACAATATTCTCTAATATGAAATTGGATTTTGTTGCAGCAGTGCAATCCATGACTGGCGTAGCCTCTTCCCACCTTATCTGATAATTGGTTTGTATAATGATGCACTGCACACCAGTCCTCCTTCTAGGTGGATTAATTGGACCCACAAAGTCCACAGCCCATTTATCAAAAGGTTGTAGAGTTACTTGTGCAACAAGCAGCATCTCATCCCGCTGTGATGGTTTGTTGATGCACTGACAGACATCGCAACTTTGTGCATAATCTACCGCATCATTATTTAGGGTAGACCACCATAATCTAGCATGCAACACCTTTCGCATAAATTCCCTGCCTCCATAGTGGCCTCCTACGATTCTTGAGTGTGCTTCTTCTAGAATAGGTCCTTGCTCATGTGGTAAGATGCACCGTCACAATATTTTTTTTGGTCCAAGTTTGTATAATTACCTAGCAATTATCTAGAAATCAGAAGCTTTCACTATTAAGTGCTTCTTTTGAGTGGTCGGCAGGTCCTCTGGAGCAACTCCAGTTTTCAAGAACTGAATCATTGGAGCATAATGGTCATCTACGATATCTACCCAGAACAACTATGCATCGAGAAATCCATCATCACTATTGGTAGGATCTTCTCCTATCTCAATGTGAGATAGATGATTGGGGAAAACATTCAACCCTCCCAACTTCATAATTATCTCAAAGTCAAATTCCTGAAAAAGTAGTAGCCATCGATAGATATTTCCCCCCAACATAGGCTTATTGATCAGGTATTGCAAAGCAGAATGGTCCGTGAACATTTTGAAGTGACCGCCCAACAGATAGTGCTTAAACTTTTGCAGTGCAAAAACCATGGCCAATCCCTCTCTCTCAATGGTTGTATAATTTATTTCTACAAAATACAACTTCCTACTTGCAAATGCAATTGGATGATCTAGGTCACCCTCTCTTGGTTGTGCAAGTACTACCCCTAGCGCAATAGAAGAGGCATCGACATGGACATGGAAATCCTCGTTCCAATCATGGAATACCAAGATGGGTGTCGACGCCATCCTGGCCTTCAATGTGTCGAAACACCTCTGACACTTGTGATTCCACTCAAATGCAACATCCTTCTTAAGAAACTTCTCCATAGCAGCCATAATCGTGACGTATCCTTTGATGAACTTGAAATAGTATGCTCTGTGTCCCAGCATCGCCCTAAGCATATTCACATTAGTCGGTGGTGACAGACTAAGGATAAGTGCAATCTTTGTAGGGTTGACCAATAGCTCTTGCTTGCACACATTGTGGCCTAACAGTATTCTGAATGGTGCGCAAAAAATGCACTTCTTTGAATTTAATGCAATTTTATGCTGTCGACACCTTTCCAACATCAAATGCAGGTTTGCTAAATGATTCCTAACCAAACCATAAACTATCCAATCATCCATGCATACCTGCAGGAACTATTGAATGAAATCTTTGAACGTGGCAACAACCACTCGATAAAATATTGCTGGTGCATTCTTTAATCCAATGGCATGACTGTATATTAAAAATAACCCCATTCAATGATGAATGTGGTATTATGCCAATCTCCCTCTGCAATTCGGATCTAGCGATACCTCGAAAATCCATCATGTGGCATATGAGCCATCAAGTGTGATGATCTAACCATATCAATTTTTAATTTCATGTTAACACCTTTTGATAACATTGTAAAACTGAAATCCATTTCAAGCCACTCACCATCAAAATTTCGTTGATAGTGAAAAGTTATCAACCAATAATGGATAGTGAAAACACTTGGCTATCAAGACTTGTGTCAAGCATACTTAATATGGAATCTAAGCATAATATAACAAAGTTAATATAATTAAAATCATTACCAACAACTACTTGAGTAGTTAATAAAGTATTTATGGTAAAAACTATAGTCACGGATAAAATAGTAACACATGATTGGGATTTCAAATCATACATTCATGGTAAGGTTATTAATTTCTATGCTCGCTAGATATGAAATTAGGATATGGTTTCCCATTCACATATAATTTTTCTACAAAAATAAATATCTTGGCATTCACATATCCATCCACAACATTGAAACTTAACTAACATCAATTCGTAAGGTATGTAATTGCATCATGAACTATTTGACATTGTCCTTCACAAAAATGTTTATATTACAAAATCATAAACTAACCTAAAAAACTTGTTAATAGGTTAATTTTTAGATACAAATCCCTCAATCGTATCAAGAAGTGGAATATGCAGTGAATCAAATTGTGTACATACAAATATCAATGATTTAGCTAAGTGGAAAATTCAACCATAAACTCAAAATAATAATAAAAATTGATGACAACAAAGGAATAATTTTAGGATAATTAAACATAGCATATATAAACCATTGAAGTATTCATGATTGTGAGGGTTAACATGCTTTCATTGGTAGATTTTTACTCCAATGATTTGGATAAGATTATAGATATTAACAACCACACTTGTCATGGGTATAATAATGCAATGATAAGAACCAAGGTGCATATTAACATTCAAAACCACCCAATGGGAATGAATAATAGTTATACACATGCCCATTACCACATTTTTTACACCGACGGAGACTAGTAGTAAATCAGGGTCACAATTTCACCAACAAATGCAACCATTTGACAAAATATGTGTTTCATGTTTCCCATATATATCATGTACAAAATTGTATCATGGAAAAGAAAAGCATCATTTGAGACTATACCAAATCTTCAAACTCTTTTTCATTCATAAAATCATCTAAGCACTATAAAAACTATGCAAAACATTTTAAAAGGGATTTTGGGTGCTAAGACAATATAGGGGTTTCAATAAAATACCCATGGTTCCCTAAGAACTCAAAAGACACCAACAAAATGGTTTATAAATAAATTAAAAAATATGGATGAAGAACATTAACCCTTCCATCTCTACCCAAAACCACGAACTCTTTGGTATGAGGGTATTTCACAAGGTTTCATTTTATAGTTGAGGATTCACATTCTCATAAGGCCAAATATAGTAGTAAAGAGGGTTGAGAAATGCAAAGAACTCTTTTAAAGGGGATACAAACACTAGTTCAACTATCCACTTGAGTAAATTTTCATAAAAACAATCATTAGAGAGGAAATTCAAACACATACAAATAATTCTTTTCCAAAAGAATGGGAAACAAGCTTGCAAAGTAAAAGAATTTCATAGTAGAAATAAATTAAAAAAAAACAAAGGAAAAAAAAGAATAACTCTAGAAAAAAAGATAAACATCAAGTCTATCCCTAGGCAATTTCAATTCAAAACCACCCTTAGTTGCACCAACAAACACTAGAAAAGAACTAAGTAAAGTTCGGTCACATGATACAAAAGGTATTGACGTAACATTGTAAGCATAAAAAGTAAAATCTCTTCAAAGTTAATGGATGTTGGAATTCATCAACCTAAGAAACATAAACAAACAAACAAAAAATCAAGTCCCTTTCATAATCAAGATCTAAGACACACATGTATTTTTTGTTTGTAAAAAATAGATTAAAGCTTACCTCATCTTCATCCAACCCAATGCATGCAACTAGTCATAACCATGGCACTACGGGTTCATCTAAGGCTACTTAATAAATTTCAAAATAAATTTTACAAGTGTTCAACATACTATAGAATCATGTTAGTTTCCTAAATCATGCAACATTAATTCATCAAGAATGAGATCTCATTTCTCTTAAATTGTTCCTTAAAAATTATCACAAGCACACATTCTTATTATCAAGAATAACTTGAAATCAGTTTTCTATTATTATCATGTCAATTATCTAAAACCAAAAGAAACTAAGTTCGATCGACATAAGCGATTTTATCTCTACCATACTATTATTTTTATCCTCACCAAGTTTAAAGAAAATCACAAATCATGTCCAGATACAATATGATATGAACTGTTAATCTTGTCACCCACTTCACAATAGTCTAGAGAAATAGATGGATTCAATCCTCATAATTTATCTAAATAATTTATAAGTACATTTCAACTATATGTTAAATAGTGGTCTATACAATCAACTAAATTGCCAATACTATTCTACCTTTCTTTGACACAAATATATGAAATCTCGTTTAAATATGATGGACTTAATTCTTCTTAATCAAAAGGGGGGAAATAGACCATACTCTCTTCCCAAGAAAATTTTTGCAATTTCAAGAATTCAAAAATCAAGTTGATTTTACATCAATCAATCACACACAAAATTAAAACATAAAATACAAGAGTATGAATAGTTGGTTCTTACTCACTACTTTATCCAAATGATGAAATTATTCCAACTAGTTCATATCGCCTAAATGATTATCCTCTATACAAATCCTAGTTTTATTCATTAATAAATAAAGTAAAGAGTGCATTTAGATCTCAAACAATTTATGAATCTTTATTCCACTTGATTCCATCTACACATAGTCAACCCTTTAATCATGTCGCCCTTTAATCATGTCCATGAGGTTTCATCAAAATAATTTCTTCTTTGTAGCAGGAATTACTTAACTCGAGGATATATGGTAGTACAGATTACATGCTCATACATACTTTTGAAGTTTCCTTAAAATGGTTTCCACATCTATTTACCTTTAGAAATAATATAATCCTTTGCCTTAGTAAGTGGACCATACCCCAACCTAGTATTTGAATGATTTCTAGTTGCTCGAATAAAAATACCATCCCAAAATGAATAATTAATAAGAACACAAAATCATATTACACTCGTAATCATTATGAATATATTCATAAATTAGATCTTAACCCCTTAATTTAACATTGACATACCTCAATAAATTTCACATTGCTTGTGAACCTACATTCACAGTTAAAAGTGACATACCTCAATAAAACTCACATCAATTCCCACAAAGCATAGATAATTAAATATTTCAAAATAACAGGATAACCTCAATCATCACAATAATTGTTTCCTGAACTTGTACTTCGTACACATGAGAAATGCACGCTTACAAACTCATCATACCACAACCCATATTAAGTCATGAGTTTTCTTAGTATGTGTCATTTTAGTTCAATCAATATGGTTGTTTAACCCATACCATGTTGTAATGATACATTAACCATATAAGATGAAACCACTCATATACTCCACATATATCCATCACCATCCAATCCATTCACAAAATTAGTTTTAACCCCAATTACTCACTTGAATGTCCTTTCGTAGCATCTCTTTAAATTCTTGAATGTAATTTTCACACTTGTCTCAACACAAATACAAAGAATGTAAGGAAGAATTCATTCTTCCAACGAGTTCCTTAATTATTTGATCTAATGAGTGAGAAAATAATACCACATGCAAACAACATGCATTCAAGTTAACTTACACAACAATTCAACCAACATGCATGCAAAATAAAATAGAAATCAACATTCATAAGTTAATATACGAGCAAGTATCCAGGTCCATTAGGCCCTAGATTTTTGGCTCCCTTAGATACAATATATTAGGTTCCACCTTACCAACTTAAAAAAACATAAAGAAGCAAAGGTCCCATTGGACACTAAGGCTCAACTTTTTATTTATTTTTAATTAATTATGATTAACTATGATTAATTTCATATCACGTATGTAATTATAATCATAGAGGTGTGAAGATAAATATAATATTATGAGTCTAGTTCCTCAATAGAATCGAATAGTTCATCAATCCCACATTAAGTAATTAACATAAGGAATAAGTCCATTCATGATTATTGCAATAAATTATTCTTAAATATTTTCATATTATATGCAACTAAGCATATATGGAGCAAACATGACAACAATCTTTGCATTTACATAATTTTTATTTATAATCTTATTTAGACAAATACCGATATTTCTAAATAAAAAACAAAAGGGCTTCAATCATTGAGGCATTTAATCAAACACTTTACATGCATGAAAACTACAACCATTGAGACATTTATCAAACCTTTAGCATGAATGAGATATACAACCATTTGGGGATTTAGTAAAACCCTTTGAATGCATCTAAGTTATAACCATTAAAGCATCTAATAAATACATTACATGCATGAAATATACAACCGTTGAGGCATTTAATAAAAAATATTGTATGTGTAAAATCTACAATTATTTAGGTATTTATTGAAACATTTTTCATGCAAGAAACCTACAACCATTGAGACATTTACTCAAACACTTTGGTGGAAACTAATACAGTTCGTTGAGGACTTAAAACAAACATTTGAAACCAAACTAACATAGCTCTCAAGGAATCAAAACAAAAACTTTGATTCCTATCTACTACCATAATTTAGTAAGGGGGTTTGGTAATGATTTGAAAGATTCCATAGTTAGACATTAGGACTATCCCCACAAGTTCCATGGAGATTTAGAAAATTATTTAGAACGTGAAATTTGATTCTAAAAACACTTTTTTCAACACAAATTGGGGTTACATGTGTGTATGATATGGATACCCCCTAAAGTTGGTTTGCAATAAAAAATAATGGTCTCAACTTGATTTTCTAAAATGAGAAATAATTCAAAAATATAAAGGATGTTTTGACAATTTGACAAACACGTTGCATACTATAAATTTTCCTTCAATATTCAACTAGGGCTAAACAGTGCATGCAAAATATCAACTGACAACCACACATGAATATCTTTTATAGTATGCAACGTAATATAAAACTGAGAAATAAATCACATCACATCACAATATTGACACTATTATTTTGGGTATGGAAATCCATGGAAAACCCAAGATGGGAAAACCAGTGCAGCAGTCAAATATATATTTTATTATGAGAAAATATGGAACTTTTACAATTACTGCAAACTCACCCAAACCTGGCAAATGCAACACCCAGTAGAATCACTAGGAAAATCCTAGCTAAACCTCAACACACTCCTATGTGAGTATATCACCCAGCTGCACAAAGCTCGATGATCCCGTTGCTCACTCCTCCGTCTTCTCAACGAAATCCTCTGTCTCACTTTCTCTTTCTGTCTGTATCATGTCTCTTTCGGAATACAAGTGTGTGTCCTCTCCACCAGTCGATTTCTCTTTTATAACTTTAGGTGAAGGAAAAACCCTAATTTCACTTTCATTTTAACTAGTGTTTCACTAAAGTTAATAAACAATTAGATCACTTTAGTTATTTTCCAAAGTAAACTTAGGAAAAATAATTAAATACAATTGGATTCCTAATTTAA
>LPNX010972338.1:535096-552680 GCA_001517045.1 Pseudotsuga menziesii
CAAGAAGACCTTCCTTGTTGTTTCTAGGTTAACACTCCCTCTCAACGTGGAAGGGATTCGGTAGCAACCCCAATTTATTCCTGAACTTCAGAAAAATCTATCTGCAAAGTGGCTTGGTGAAAATTTCTGCCACCTACTCATCTGTCTATATGTACTCCAACCGAATGATTCCCCTCTAAACACAATCTCTTAAGAAGTGGTATTTGATGTCTATGTGTTTTCTCTGGTCATGGAACACTAGATTATCAGATAGGTCGATGCCACTTTGATTGTCACAGTGAACTACTATAGACTCTATCTCACACTGGAACAACCCTGCAAGTAACTTCCTCAGCCACATACCCTCACAAGCGTCGATGTTGGCTTCCATGTACTCAGCCTTTGTCAATCTCCATGAAACTGAATTTTGCTTCCTACTAAACCAAGAGACGAGTCACGATCCAATCCTAAAACAACAACCTGAAGTACTCTTTTGGTCCTCTACACATCTTTCCCAGTTAACATATGTGAAACCTGCTAACTGTACACTCCCCCTGTGCTCATAAACTAATCCATACTCCAATGTACCTATGATGTAGCGAAGTATGTGCTTTGCAACCGTCCAATGCACTCTTCGAGGGTCCACCTTGAACTGACTCAAAGAGTTTACTACAAATTTGATGTGTGGTCGAGTGTTGACTAGACACATAAGTGATCTGATAAGCTGGAAATACAAGGTAGGACCAAATCCTCCTGACCCTAATGCATCAATATCCCTCGAGTTGGAAACTAGAGGTATGGACATAGGCTTGCACTCCTCCATCATAAATCTCTTCAAGATATCTATTGGATACTTACCCTATCCGATGAAGAAGCATCCATCTCTCTACCAAACCTCCAAGCCTAAAATGTAATGCACCAACCCAATGTCTTTCATCTCAAACTCCATTGCAAGGTTGGACTTGCAGTCTCCAATCAACCTCTCATCTCCTGTCAAGAAGAGATTATCCATATATAGAACTAGGATGAGAGGAACCTCACTTGTCAAGAAGTACAAGTTGTGGTCATCCTCACTACACTAAAATCACATCTCCTGTAGATAGATGTCAATCCTCGAGTACCATGCTCGAGGTGCATGCTTGAGGTCGTAAAAATCTTGATGCAGTCTGCATACATGCGTCTCCCTATTCTGCACGTCAAACCCCTATCGTTTCTCAATATAGACCTCTTCCTCTATCACTCCATTGAAAAAGGCAGTCTTGATGTCCATCTAATGGACACGCCAACCCATCTCAGCTGCTAGTGAGATAATGGTCTGAATGGAAAAATACCTGGAAATAGGGGCGAAGGTCTTCTCATAATGAATATCATCCTTCTATGAAAGCCCCTTTTCCATGAAGCATGCCTCGTACTTCTCCATGCTTATGTCTATTGCATGCTTCAACTTGTAGATACATCTGGATCACACCACCTCTTTCCCTTGTGGCCTCGGCACAGCCTCCCATAACTAGTTTTTCATAATGGATTCATACTCCTCAACCATAGCATCCTACCACACATCATGTTGTGCAGCCTCCCCAAAGCTGGAAGGTCCAAAGTTAATCAACTCTATCATTAGTTCCATATAACTAATCCCGTATTGGGGTACACTCCGTTTAAAAGATGTCTATGGAGGATTTACTTTCCTGGAATCCTGCATTGTGGACCCAAAGCACTTAGGCCTTGGCATAGTGTCAGCCTATTGTAGCTACTGGATATACGTGTCATGCTACAACTCATCCTTCAAGTCAATGACTAAAGGATCCTATCCACCTGACTCCCTATGACCACCATAACTTGTGCTCTGTGTCTATACATGTACCTATACATCTGGCTCCTCCAACTTGACTCTTGACTCATGTGCTAGCTGCTGCTCTACTGGTAAGTCTAGATATCTCTGCAAGGCCCTGTCATCATCGAACTAGACATCCCTGCTCACAATAATCCTCCTAAAAACTAGAATGTAAACTCTATAATCCTTTGAAATATCATTGTAGCCAACAAGTATCCCCTTCTCTCGAGAAGGATCTAGCTTATTCCTATTTTCAGCATGAACATGACAATAGCAGACACTGCCGAATATGTGAATGTGACTCACATCTGGCCTAGTTCCTATGAAGACCTACTCTGATTTCTTCCTCCCCAAGGCTATGTGGGGACACATGTTCTGAATCTATACTGTACTCCCATATGCCTCAGCCCAAGGGAATAGTGGTAATCCTTGATCAAATAGCATGGCCTTGGATTCTCCAACCATAGTCATGTTCTTCCGCTCTGCAGCTCCATTTTGCTGTGGGATATGGGGAACAATGTGCTCCTACTTCATCCCCTTAGCCAAGAAATACTCCATGAATTCATTAGAAGTGTACTCACACCCGTTGTCTATCCTCAATACCCAAATCTTCTTTCCTATTTGGTTCTCCACAAGAGTCTTGAACTCTTGGAACCTCTCAAGTACCTCTAACTTGTCCTTCAAGAAATAGATCTAGGTTTTCCTGGAATATTCATCAATGAAGGTTACACAGTAACAGTAACCACTAAACGAATTGATACTCATAGGTCTGCATACATCCCAATTCACCAAGTCCAAGGGCTCCTTAGAATTGTGCTCACTTTGTGGGAAATCCTTCCTGATGTTCTTCCCCAGAGCACAACCCTTGCAGTGGTTATACTTTCCCTCCTGTACCTGAGGAAATCTAATGAATTCCTGTCTCAAATGTTTCTATGCACCATGGTGCAGGTGTTCCATCCTCTTATGCCACAACTCACCCTAACTATTGATGCTACGATTGACTAGAGCGTGTGCATTCTCTAAGTATAATCTATACACTTTCCCACTCCTTCTTCCAATCACCCGATCCACACTCCTATCTAACCCCTTGAGCTTGATCCTTGACCCAGGTGGCTCTCCTCCTACACAAAGTCATCCCATAGTCTCTTCAAATCAGGGAGCTTCTCCATAGCCACAACACCTTTGAAAAAGGTGTCCCATGGCTTAAAGAAGCCATTGAGGGCTATCTGAACTAGCTCCTCATCATCTGTCTTAGAGCCAACAGCTCCTAGCTCATCCCTAATCTCTATGAGCCTTGTGAGATAAGGCACCACTCCTCCCTTGGTCATCTTGGTGTTGCACATCCTCTCTTGCAAAACCATCCTTTGGTTCTCGTTCTTGCTCTGGTACAGACTCTCCAAATCCTTCCACATTTCTAATGTGGTCTTCTTACCAAAAAAGTGAGGGACTATATGGTCTTTCACTCCATTCATGATAATCAACATGGCTCTAGAATCAATATTCTTCCAAGCTGCTAGATCTATCGGATATGTTGGTGCAACCTTTGTGGACTCAATGTGCTTCTCTGCATCACTGGCATCGAGGATCCTCGTGATCCTTTCTTTCCATGTAGGAAATTTCTGAGCACCATGGAGCATTAGAGGAAATTTCAACTCAAAATGGGCCTCCTAAAAAGAATTAATAAAATAATAGTTAAAATAATAAAATAATATTTATTAATTTTGGAGAAAGAAAAGAAAAAAACTACTTTTTTTTTTGTATTTTTGACATATCTCCCCGTGTTTTTCCTCAAATTTCAATCAGGAGAGCTCGTTGGATGCAGAATTAAATTATGCATCCAACGAGTACCCACTCGGCATACTTTTGATGGACCCCGCTACCCCAAAAACAAGAAATACCTAAAAAAACGTGATGATACCTATCCCCAAATTTATATTAAAAAAGTAGTTTTTTTATGATACCTATCCCCAAATTTATATTAAGAAAGTGTTTAAGACCTATACGGTATTTCAAATTAAAATCAATTTCATTGGCTAACACATGATGACATGGAATTTGAATCAAAGTTAAAAGGCCCATTTTGAGTTGAAATTTCCTCTAATGTCTATACTCAACTCTCAACTGCACGACCATAGTGAAGTGTACCTGTCAAACCCTATATCTGGAAGTCTAGTTTTATGTCTTCCTATAGATCTGCCGCTAATCTATCACTTTTGTTGCAAATCTCTCAGCTTTAGCTCTCCAGAGATCTGATACCATGTAAAGTTTCCTGTAATATTCAATTAGGGATAAATAGTGCATGCAAAATATCAACTGATAACCACACATTAATATCTTTTACAGTATGCATCGGAATATAAAAGTTAGAAATAAATCACAACATCACATCACAATATTGACACTATTATTTTGGGTATGGAAACCCCCGTAAAAACGCAAGATGGGAAAACCAGTGCAACAATTAGATATAGATTTTATTATGAGAAAATATGGAACTTTTACAATCACTGCAAATTCACCCGAACCTGGTGAATGCAGCACCTCGCAGAATCACTAGGAAAATCCTAGCTAAACCTCAACACCATCCTATGTGAGTGTATGGCTGAGCTGTACGAAGCTCAATGATTTCGCTACTCGCTCCTCTGTCTTCTCCGGTAAATCCTTTGTCTCACTTTCTCTCCATGTGTGTATCCTGTCTCTATCAAAATACAAGTGTGTGTCCTCTCCACCAATTGATCTCTCTTTTATACCTTTAGATAAAGCGAAAACCCTAATTTCACTTTCACTTTAACTAATGTTTCAGTAAAGTTAATAAACAATTAGGTCACTTAAATTATTTTCCAAAGTAAAATTAGAAAAAATAATTAAATACAATTGGCTTCCTAATTGAAGTCTTGGAAGACCTTCCTTATTTCTGCTAGTTTAACACATACAATGTAGTAATTATAGCCATAGATAATAGTGACCAACTAGAATTTTCTTCTTCTTCTTTCAAGGAGAAATCTATAGAATGAAAAAAACAATAAAAGGAACGAGAAAATTTAGCTCCAATAGTAGATCTATTTCCTTCAATCCTTGCATAAAAAAATTACTTCCAAAAATGCCATGAAAATTGTCTAGTTACCTTAAATGTTAGCACAAAGGAAATGTACCAAATACTCCATAATTAACCACATATTTATAATGTTTTTAAGTAGAAAGTCACACCAATTCTTAAGGAAATCATAAATTGTTTCAATAGATGAATAACCAAAATCATCAAATTGAACAAACTAAAAAATTATAAGTGAAACTCAGTTGAATTGCTCTCTCGATCTCCATCTAGAACAAATCCACTTGCTAACTCCAAACACCAACGAGTTTTCCACCCAACCTTATCTAGGGAGAACTCTCCTTGAAACCTATGAGCTCAAACTACCCAATGCAATAATAGAAAGATCACATGCAATCTTAGGAAGATATTTTATTCTTCCTCTCATTATTAGTTGAGTCTAAATCAACAAGTAATAAACAATTTCTAGGAAAATTCATAATAACATCAAATTGATAATAACTATCAAAATTAGTACATATCAATACCATCCATATAATTTAAGGATATATTTGATTTGGATGAATTTGACACAATCCTATGCAACATAAGCACACCATACACATCTCCGCCAAACATGTTCGGAAAAATTAATAACTTAGTTGGTAAGGAATCATCCACTAAAAATCCATTAACATCAACACAACAGAAGTAAAAGAAAATTAATCTTGACTTTCATTATTCACCATACAAAAATATAGTGTCCTACTCAACTTTCAGATATGTCCTAGGTTGAAAGGCCATGCCATCGTAAACGCCCCCAGTACAAACCTCCTCTCCAACATAGTGCTAATTTCTTAGATAGCTGGGTAGGCAAATCCATGTGTTATTGATTAAATGGTAGTCAAGCACCTCTGTTGGTTGCTAAAAATTGTTAGGTGTTGATATGAAGTAGACGTGATCTCCCACGCCAATACAGTGATTACACCACGTATCTAGTGGAATTTTATCCATGCGCTCCTTTGTAAACTAAACGAGGAATCTGTGTAATTTACACCCATTTACATGACTCCAGACTCAAATCATCAAATTGAACAAACTAATTTCCACCCATTTCCATGACTCATGACTCAAATCATCAAATTGAACAAATTGAAAAATTATACCTTAAATTCAGTTGAATTGCTTAAACTCACTTGAATTTCTCTCTCTGTCTCTCTAACAAGTCCATTTGCCAACTCCAAACACCAACCAGTTTTTCACTCAACCTTATCTAGAAGAAGAAATACATTCAAGGCATTTTGGGATTCCTATCACATAGAGCAAGCCGTGGCTAGTTGCTGTTGATAGGTGCCTCGCACCACCGAGTTAAGAAATCGTTTGAAGAAAGCCAGTCCTTCCATTCTTTGGAGACGATTCGATACCTATACAATAATTCAACTAGAAGCCAAGATAATATCTTCATGGGCAATTCGTTCCATCGTTGAGAAACAAGATCTGTTGCTTCCATTTCCATATCTTTAACGAAATGGAGCAATAAAAAGAAGAAGAAAACAAATGTCAACCAGCCAATAAAGAAACGAACACTGACTATGTAAAGATCAATTGAGTGTTTTATTAAGGTCACTGCACCAATTTATAATGGTATAGTTTGGAAATAGTTTATTTTTGAAGGCAAAATTTCCATAAAGTCGGTTTGGAAAATTTTTTGGGCACAATTTCCATAAAATGTAGTTGGAATTAAACAAATGGTTAAGTTTTGAAATTTTGGGTAAAAAGGAATATTTAAGGGTGCTAAATCTATTTTTACTATCAAAATTGGGATTAAAACATAATTGCATTCTAATTTTTAAAATAAAAAAATGATTTATTTTGGAAAAGAAATGGGCATCTAATCTAAATTGTGGAATTATGTTAAGTCATCATTTATAGATTTATATTGTGTTTGAGAAATTTCCTTTTTATAAAACTAGAAAATGACTAAAAAAATGAAAACCAGCATAATAGGTTGATGGTATGTTGTTGCACTTGTATTTTTTAAATATATATTTGTGTGGTAAAAATAATTTCAAGGTGTATATATTTTCAACCATATCGTACCAAGGGTCATTTTTTCTTAAAAAATGTGAAAAGAGTACTATAAGGCATTGTTAATGACAAAGTTTTTGGGTATTTTTCCATAGAAAAAGGAGGAAAAGCCAAACAAGAAGCATAATCACACCATAATGGAACAAAAATGGATGAGAGCCTCTTTAGAACAATTAAAACTAACAATGAAATGCATATAGATAGATAGATAGATAGATAGATAGGTAGATAGATATATCTTAAATAAGAAATTAGAAAAGAAATATTTTATAAAAAATTGTCTTCAAGTCATGCACCCACATGTATGCCTTATCATGTATGAGAAATGGAAGATTTGGAAGATGTTTAAGAAGAAATTTTTGTTCCTAGAGGGGTTGTACAACCCACTATAGGAGATGATGTTGTAATGTTCTTTCCTAACAAAATAAAAATAAAAAATAAAAAATATAATTATCCACCAAAATAAATGTCCTCAAGAAAACACAACCTAATATGGGAGCGATGTTGTAATGTTCCTACCTAACAAAACAATAAAAAATAAAAAATTTAATTATGGGCCAAAAAAAATGCAGTCCACAAAAACAACCCAATATGGGGAAGATAATGTAATGTTCCTACCTAGCAAAATCATAAAAAATAAAAAAAACAATTATCGAACCATGTGCAAGGCCTTCTAAACAACTCATGGCTTTATTGTACATGGTTTAGGAGGACATTGCAAATGGTTTTCAAACCATGTGCAAGGTCTCCTAAACAACCCATGGTTTCATTTTACATGGTTTAGGAGGGCCTTGCAAATGGTTTTAAAACCATGTGCAAGACCTAAGTTTACAAGTGAAGGAATGATCAAACCTCTTAATAGTGGTAGTTAGAATCCTTATCTTTGATTGAGTTTTGTTTATATCTTGAGAGTGTGAGGTCCTGTGGGTCATCTGACTTGATCTAGTTAGAAAAAACCATAAAAATATTTAAGTTACCAGGCATTCTTGAGCTACAACCTAGAGGAGTTTCCTAGATTGATAACAAATCTATTGAGAAATTGGGAAAACAAACATTTGTCCACAAACTTTCGAACATCAATTTTAACACCTTCCTAGAAAACAATATTCTTGATCATATGGTAAGTTTTCAATAAACCTAAATGTCCTCCTATAGGGGGAGTGTGCAATTCCAAAAGGACCTTTTTATTTGAATTAACTATTCTTATATAAATATAGGAAATCTTATTACCATAGTAAATAATTATTCCACAAAAATTTATCTTCTAACCTAGGGTCCTCATCGTAGTTATTGAAATATATTGCATGCTTCTTGATTCTATTCCCATTTTTTCCTTGCTTCTTCCAACCAATCAAGTTGCATACTAGAAATAGAACATATTAAGCCCTATGTGTCATTATATTTTCTTAAAGTCCATGTACCACCACATTTTGTTTTCCCTTTTTGTAAATAATTTCAAATTCATAACGTAACATTAGTGTAACCCAATTTTCATGTTCTCTTGATGACAAGTGTTGTTCCAATAAGTAACTAACACTCTCATGATATGTTCTTATGTTGAAATGTCTTCCTATTAGGTAAGGGAACCATTTAATAAAGGCATGTAGTATTTCCAAGATTTCCTTTTTCATAAATTGGTTTGAAATAATACTTTTCCTTTGGAAACATTCAAAGAAAATGAACATTCCTTCTTGCATTAAAAATACACCAAAGCCAGTCCTTGAGGCATTACATTCCACATTAATTTTTTTTTGGATTCAGGTGTGGCTAATATAGGGCTTGTACACATAAGCACTTTTATTTTTGAAAATATTTTTCAAGAGAATTCCTCCTTTTACAATACTATTGTTAGATGTGTTTCTATTTGAACATAATTCTTAATGAATTTGCAATAGTATTGTGTCAATCCCAAGATTCCTCAAACATTCTTCAAGGGTTTAGGAATTGGCCATTACAAGATAACATTAATTTTTCTAGGTTATACTTTGATACCTTCATTAGATATAGTAATACACAAATATTTCACTTCCTAAAGTCAAAAGGCACATTTAGAAGGATTGACATGTATTTGTTTCTCCTCCAATAGTTTTAAGAACCTATCAATGTGTTGTACATGTTCTTCCCATTATTTTTTATAGATAAATAAATTGTCAAAAAAACTAATCAATTTTTTTTAAGGTTTTTAGAATAGAATTCATCAAGCTTTCAAATGTGGATGGAGCACTGGTCAAGACAAATGGTATCACCAAAATTTCATAATGACCTCCATGTGTTTTGAAGGTTGTTTTCATAATGTCGTTTTTCCTTATTTTGATTTGATGATATGCAAAAAGGGGGCCCAACTTGGTAAAGAAAATTACTCCCTGTAATTCATCAAATAGTTCATCAATGACAATAACAAGAAAATTTTCTTTAATGGTCATTATTATGAGTTCTCTATATCTGAACACATATTCCATGAACCTTCCTTTTTGTGTGTTAAATTGAGCACATAGATCTGTGGACAAACACACAACTCACAATTTACTCAGTTATTGAATAATCAAACAATGCAAAAATGGCTTGCAGCTATGAATGCTTTTAATTAATCAAAGAGTAATTAGATAATAATTACAATGAAGTAAAATGGATTTAATACCCACAAGAAATTCGAATCCACATGAGGAAATTAAAATTGATAGACTCTACGTGACTGTAGGTAACCAAGATCTTGTATAAATCACTATCAGAGGACTCAGTAGTTCACTAACCTTGTCTAAACCATAAGCGGAGTTCACCGGAGCTCTAAAACACAACTCAAGTGTTACATTCAGTGTTCACTAAGGCTAACTGACTGTGGTAGGTGAGAACTGCTCCCCTCATGAGTGCAGTCAAGTAAACCTAGCACTAACTAAATCTAGAGGACTAGAGCTGAATGTAACTAACTCCTAACTTATATTGACTATTCATTAACTGAACTGAACTAACCTTGGTTGGTTTCGGCACTCCCAGTGGCTCCTAAATTGTAAGGATTGGTCTATGAGGATCCTAAACTGATGAAATCAATTGCAATTAGTGGCAGTAGGCCTCAATTAGTGTTCCCCACACTTTAGTAATTGAAACATGTGCCCCAGTGAGGCCAAGTGGACCCAATGGTGCTAATGACTATAAATAGGCTGGATGGACTCCAGATTTAGACATGAGTCGCGATTTAGACATATCACCAAATTGGACAAGGGAGGATTAATAATCCTAACATTGTGAACCATCAACATTTGGTGCAGTGAAATTGCTTTGGATAGGTTTAATGATGCATTAATATAACATTTCTTGACTCATAATTTAAATCTCACTCGTTTATTCATGTGGTTACCTATAGGGTATAATACTAGGTGGGACACTATTTGGTTGTAAGTGAATCGCATGGTCATGATATGTAATAGGTGGAAGAGATTTATGCATCTCTCCAAATACCTTAGAATTATTTCAATAACATTGTGGAGATCCATTGAAATAGAGTGTATAAACACATGAACACCTAGTGAGCAGAATTATGAAATTATTCTAGATTTTCCCTTTTTCACAATTTTGTCATGTTGTTAGAGATTTTCACCTTATAATGTCTCCCTAGAATACCTGCAAGTTCAATTTCCTTTCATTCTAAAGAGAATATCATGAAAAGTTCCTAAAAATTAAGATTCATTGTTTGCAATGATTGTATCCATTAGACCCCTAGTACAACATCAACACCACCCATTTGGATTGAAATCATTGGATTATAAAATAAATACTCCCTAATAGTAAGATTAGTACTAAACTTCCATGAATAATTTGTGCTACCTACATATGCAATCATTTCTTTAAATGTAGGTATTGGATATACAAAGCAATTGAGAAGTGTAGCTAGTTTGCAATTAATGAAGTTATGGGTACTACCATGATCAATCAACATTGTTACCTTTTTAATTTTTGTATATCCTTGTATCCTAAGAGTTTGAGGAGTTCTAATACAATGCATGGAAAGAGATGGTTAGAGTGATATCTTTGAGGTCTACTCTTAACATTATTCTGGTTTTGGATATTCTTCCTCTTCATAGTTTATAGTTCATAGTTTAGGCATCACCCTTGTACGATGAGGTTGGGGTAGGAAACATTTCCTTCTCACATGTGTCAATTGTATCCCTTCTAGTAGCCATTTTTTTAATTTAAACTTTTCTTTCCAAACTAAACTCATTCTCCAATGGTCACCCAAATGATCATATGTATATATATTAAAACATCACAATAAAATTCTATCATGAAAACAATCATACCATGCCAAGAAATCCATGCAATTAGATGTTCACATAACAATAAATTAAACAATATGTAAAGATAGATATAAACTTGGAACTCCGTATAAAATTGAGGAAATTATATTTTAATATCCTCCAACTAGATGAAAATGAAGGACATACCTCATATCCATAGGATCTTCAATGTGCTTAATATTTTTATAGAAAATGCTACCCTGAGCTAGGATTATCAGTCCACAAGGGAAAATATTTTCCCCAATGCCTCTACACATATTAACAGACATGCGACCCATCAAGAGAAAAACCCCTCCATAAATGTCCCAATCCTGAATTATTATTCGCCATAAACATGCACAACACAAGGAACAAGCCCCCTCCTATGAGCTAACAGTCCCTCGAGCATCCTCTAGTTCCCTTCCAGAACTCCAACATAGGTTGGAAAGGAAGTATCTAAATCAAGACTACAAGGAACACAATAGGAGGATAAGTTCCTCTCACACGGGTACACTCGCTTGGCACTAGTTTCCCTAAGTTCAATGGAACAAATAGGTATCTCCACCTATGGAATCTCTATTCCTCTTTTTCTTGTACCATTTTTTGGTCAATCCAAGGTGATGGCTAGAATGAGGAGGAATGCATGAGTCTCAGATTGAATTCTCATATTTTATATGCATGGCCTTATCTTTCCATGTGGATTATCCACATGAGACGTCATTTCCCCTCTTAATATTCTCTTAATACAATTAAGTAATGTTGTAATTAAATCATGATTGTTAGTCATGGTTTAGAAAGTTTGAGTTAAATTTCTAATTCTAAGGAAATAATATAAATCCAACTACTTGGTAAGTTCACTTATCTGACTATCTCTTCCTTTCTTGTAGAATCATATCCCCCCATCTTTTCTTTGTCCTTTTTCATCTGCAATTGTCAAGTATTTTATAGTAATATCAAAATATTCATATTTACAATGATCTAGTTTTCCTAGACCATTTGTTTCCATCTTCTATCCTTTTGTGATCAATATATACATTGTTACATCACATGATAAAAAAAATACGGGGTTATGATTACCCTCCCCCTTAATTTATGAACCAACTTTGATGCATATCAACATTATGTGCATTTACAAAAATTCCATCAAAATTTCAAAATAGCTACAAGTATGCCTCTTGCATTACAACATTTAGCTCCCAAGTTGCTTCTCCATGGTTGTAGTGACTCCATTATACCTTTAACTACTTGATGGCATTGTTCCTCAACAATGTGACTTTCCAATTGAGCATATGCAATGGTTGCACCAAAATATGTCCTTTTGGTTACAACTAAATCAAATCCCAATCAATAATATGGTTAGCATCAGATACATGGATTTTTCAATAACGACACATGAAATACATTACGCAATTTTATGCAAGAATGAAATGCAAGATATCCTAGCTAATATCTTAAATGACCCACAGAATCTGGCCTATGGCTTAAGACAAATCCTTAGCTTCAAGGAATTTTGTTTGGCCTAAATTTCAAATACACATGATCTTGTGCTTTAATTTTGTTTTATAATATTCCTCTATTTTCATAGCTTTTCTATCTTCCCTATGAAATTTTCAAATTATGCCTAATCTTAATCTTAACCTTAAGCAACTATGGTCCAATCACTACTCTATCAACTGGATTATCCCAACTGATTTGAGTATTGCAATTTCTACCATGCAAGGATTCAAATGGAATCATCTTTAGACACACGTGTTGATTCTACAAACACTACCCGAAAAAAATTCCATGTTTTAGGGCCCCCCACTTATCTTGTCAATGCAGTTTTGTCGATTGTTTTATATAGGCACCAAACAATGTTCCTTCACACTCGTGCGTCGCAAAGACTTCACCGACTGTAATATTTTTTCCCGTGCTTTCCTATACATAACCAATGGGATTCATTGTCATTTTCATGATGTGTTTTCAAGCGTTAAGATTTTTTGAGGCTTGTGGAGCTTACCCATTTTAAGCGTTCGTTACGGGCTAGGGGAATTTCCATTTGGAGCTTACAGAGATTTTGGCATCACATTTTCAACATCCTTCGATCTTTTCCTGCTAGGTAAGATATAATCCATACCACATCTCTTTAATCGGTAGGATGGTTATTTTTTGACCTGTCATGGTTCGATAAGTAGTGCATTTAGGTTTCATTTGCAAATATAGGGTTTTTGCGTTTGTCGTTGGGTTTAAAATCTTTCTCCTCGACCTCTTTATTTGTTTTAGTAATATTTTCTTATGACCCATCCATATATTTCTTGACCTAGCTTACTCTGGCCATAGTTTTTCTACCTGCTCCCAAAATTTTCCTACCGTTTCCATTCAGATTTGGATTGCTCATAGCCCTGGGTGCGTAATGATGAATCCAGAATGGCCCAACTTCTTTGTTGGCCATTCCCTACCTGGTTCATGTTTATATGCGGCGATAGGGGTTTGTGAAGCCTCAAACCATGAAAGTCGTGAGTCCTTTTGATTCTCCACCGCAATCTCCTCAGCAGAAGGTGTTGGAACATGTGGCTGATGCCATTGCCTCACCACGTTTGTGTCCAGATGGTTGTCCCACCGGCCATAAGTCTCATAGAAAGATTATGCGTAGGTGTTAAAGTTTGTCTTGGTGATGCATGTTCTTTGTGTTTTAAAATGTCAGACGACCTAGGTTTGAACTCGACATCTCAGTCAGAGCCACATGCGAATCAGGTTCTGCCGTCCTATTTTTCAAGTTCCCTTAGTTTTGGTTTGGATGGTATATAGTCCTTCCTACAGCAAAATTTTGGTCCACTTTATTATAAACATAAATAGTTCTCCTTACAAAAGTTTCAGCATGTGTGCCAGAAAAAATTCCCACTTCATCTTTACTCTACACCTATTTATACAAACTACCAATGACCCTTTAGCTACCCTAGCCTCTTGGGATTCCTTAACCATTTGGTTACAAATTTTTTTCCTCTAGTATGCTCACTAAGAAAATCAAAATAAACACAAAATATTACATAAAAATCTTCCACATGTTAATAAAACAAAACAGCCTAGGTGGGGCCAGCCAATCCATCCACGAATTGCTTTCATGTAGATGGATCTACAGCTATGGTCATGAAGTCCATAAGTTCTAATATTCTTATTGACACTTCATGATTGATCCAAGAGCTAGTATCCGTTATATTGCACCTCATGAGAGGAGCTTTAATGGTCACAAATTAAAGCTATAGTCACCTCGTGAAAAGCAAGGGTAATAAACCAAAACAAAAGCTATAAAAAACAAAGGACAACAACCCAATACTCAGTGCAACACGGCCGAAACCATCTCCAACTACAAGAGTCTGTACAAGCAGAGGAAACCCTATTTGAAACCAGAGCTTATCATGAACGCTTTCTGGAGCCATCTATAAAGTGCAACGACCATCAACCTTGAAGACAGGTTAACCTGCATTGTAAAAAAAGAACAGAGTTTAATCAAATTCAAAACCCTTGTGCAGTTTGAAAATGTAATAATAATGACAGTTAAATGATAACTTACCCAAGCTAGAAACGAAAATGATGGAGCCCTGGACGAACAGTCACCACAACCAGCATCAAGAAGAGTCGAACCCTCATGCTCGTCGAGGATCGAGACAACGGACTCGGGTATTTCACAACTAACAGTAGAGGGGGTAAGCCTAAGTAATGGTTGCAAGGAGTCTACAAGCATGGATTCGGACTGTCACTGCAAGCAAATAGGTAAACTAAACTCCAGACCCTAAGACAAAGGAGCTATGCCATTACATACAATAAGCCCAAATCTTTCACCAAGGACAGACCACGACAGAAGGAGCAGTAAAAATAAATTTCAAACAGCCGTAAGCCATGTGCAACAAGAAGCAGTGAACTGTGACGAAATGAAAGACATTGCAGTGAATGGGAACAATAGAAACCAATTCAAGGGAGAAGAACATGAAAAACACCAACGAGGGAGTCTCTGCAAATCACGGCCACCATGCGAGCTTGCAGAGCATCCCACGGGGCCAACGCAAATATCGAAAAGGAAATAATCCAAGGATTAGGGTTGAAGACTATATAAGCAACCAGTGCATGGCCAAGAAATATCCACGTGGCTGCATCAAATAAATCATGCAGTGGGTCGACTTTCCATAGTCACCTATGTTTTCATAACAATCATTTTATTCACCCAATGATTACATCAAATAATGTATAATCTCTATAGTTTTGCATGGATTCACATATCATGACAATAGTTTAAACATTTCATACAAAGCTTGTCATTGGCATGGCTTTGCAATGTTATCATAACATTGACTTCATACATAACTTAAATCTTAGCTTCGTAACCCAAAAGAATTACCTTATGTAATATATTAATAATCCAATGTTATGAGTTATCGCTAGTATAAGCTAGTGAGGTTTATTTTTTTATGTAAGAACATTTTTCCTATGAGCCCTTTTCTTAATACAGATCCATGAGATCTTATCTTAGAAGATGTGACAGTTTCTCATCACTTGGCGTATAGTTTTACATTCTTACCAAATTACTAAGTTTAACATAAGAGGATAAAGATTGACTCGATAAGAAAAACATCAACCCTGGAAGTTGCTCTTAGATAGAACATAATACAAGAATTGTATTATAGAATTTATAGGGTATGTATTTTGAAAATAAAGAATATGAAGCAGATAAATAAACTGTTCAGAACCAAAGGAAGTAGTACTGTCATTACATACTCTACAGGAAGAAATACAATCCTCTGAACTTCGTTTACAATAACAACATAAGAAAACAAACTGTGTTACCTCACAGAAGTAGGTTGAATTATAGCATCTTATAATCTAAGCTCATTAATTGCAAATAGAAATATTGCAAGATGCTTTATAAATTTAAAGACAATACTTGGTCATTTATACCTGTAAACTTGTAAAAACAAATGATCCATCTGCATTAGCATAAATGCTAAGTAAGCCCCGGAATTCAAAGTCACATTCCACCTACTGTCATAAATAGAAGTCATCAGTAAACCAAATATAGAATCAATGCGCAAGATAAACTTAAGATCGTGTTAATAAGAAAACTGTTGAGTTAACATCATTGAGTTTATGCAAATTAATCTATTAACTATTTCTCTTTTTTCTAACTGATAACTGTTAATAAGCTGTAGACTCGGCATTTTATGTTATTTCAAAATTTTAAATTTTTGTGAAAATTTAGGGTTTTGACATGTGGCATCAGAGCACAAGGTTCAAACACTAGGCCTTGATGAAGCCCAACTAGATTTCATGAAACAATAAATTAAATTATTATGCGGATGTACTTTATTTTAAATGTTATTCAACAGAGAATTATTTTCTGAAGTTTAACAGGGAGGTATGGAAAGGCTGGAAGAGTATGCAGAGGAGGAGTCTCCAATTACTGAAACATGAAATCTACCAAGAGATCCTATACCAGAGGATTTAACTACCAATTCCTCAAAATTGTTACAAACTGTAAAGGACCTAAAAACTAATTCTGAGGGCTCAAGAAGAGCTTAATCAGATCCTAATTGAGAAGTTTCAAACTAAGGGTAGGGGTAGAAGAACCGAATCAGAAGATACCAATCATCAACGTAAATCTAAAAAGATGAAACACACTAAAACTAAAAGTAGTTCATCTTCTAAAGTGTTTGGTGAACAACGAAACTATCAGACTACCAGTGACAGCAGTGATGATAATCAGTACACTAAAAAGAGGAAATATAAACCTTATGAGGAGATTTTCGGAGAATTCAAAAGTATAAAACCACCAACCTTTAATGGAGAGACTGAGAAGGGGGAGGAAGCTGAATCCTGGTTATCTGGGATGAAGAAGTACTTCCAAATATATAACTATTCTAACCAGTTAAAGGATAGAATGGCTATATATAACCTCTCAGGAAAGGCTGACATTTGGTGGCAGGACTTGAAAAGAGTTAAGGGAATAAAAGAGAAAAATGTAAACTAGAGAACCTTTAAAAGGTATTTCAAAAATAAATTCCTGTATGAGTAGTATTATGAAGAGAGAGCCAAAGAGTTTTATGAGCTGAAGTTAGGATCAATGACAATGAAGGATCTGAACAACAAGTTCTTAAGCCTACTTAGGTATGTACCATACCTTGTAGATGAGAAGCCAAAGGTACAGTGATTCCTTAGTTGTCTACCTTATCATATTAAAGATAGAATTGAATATGATAACCCAAAGTCCTTGGAGGAAGCTATGAGAAAAGCCAAATTCTATTTTGAGTAGAATCGAAAGAAAGAAAGCTTGGCCAACTGGAAAGCTAAGAAAAATAATAATCAGTTTGAACAAAAGAAGAAGGATTTTGTGCCTAACAGAAATTTCAAAAACAATAA
>LPNX010972338.1:555607-591463 GCA_001517045.1 Pseudotsuga menziesii
ACATAGATGAAAAAAATGAAAGGGTAAACCAAGTATTAGAAGATCTATTAAGAATGTATGTGAAAGACCATCCTGGTAAATGGGAGGACTATTTACATCTAGTAGAATTTGCTTATAATAATAATTATCAGACATCAGCTAGATTTAGTCCTTTTGAAATTTTATATGGACAGAAATGTAATACTCCTATCTCTTGGAGTAATCCAATACATAGATTGGTATTAGTTCCAGAACTGTTAAAAGAAATGGAAGAAATTGTAAAACAAGTGCAAGGAAATATGAAAGTAGCACAGGATCGGTAGAAAAGTCAAACAGACTTAAAAAGAACTCCAAATGAGTTTCAGGTAGGTGAACATGTGTTCATCAAGGTAAGGCCCAAAAAGAGCTCTCTAAGATTGGGGAGTTGTGAAAAATTGACACCTCGTTACTGTGGCCCATTTGAAATCCTGTCTAGGATTCGATAAGTAGCTTATCAATTAGCATTACCACCTAATTTAAGAGTACATAATGTTTTTCAGATTTTTGTTTTAAAGAAATATGTTCATGATGCTACTCATGTTGTTAACTAAAATTATGTACAGGTGGAACTGGACTGTATCCTCGAGAGGAGGGAGATTACACTTTGGAACAGCACCATTGGATAGGTGAAGGTGCAATGGAAGCACCTTAGTCCAGAGGAAGCCACCTGAGAATTGGAAAGTAAAATGCGAGATGCATATTCAATTCTGTTCCAGGGGAATTCTGAGGATGAAGAATAAATAACATCGAGGGCGATGTTATATTCTAAGGGGGTGTGTATGCCACATGCCCCAATTTTGCAAAATAATATTATCTTATTTTATTTTATTCCAAGACATTGTGTTAAATTATATGCTAAGTTGTAAATGATGACTCAGCAGAGTCAAGGATATTGAATGTAATTCTCAATATTTAATTATAAATAAATAAAAGTGGAGACAACAGCTTGGGAGAGCTGTTAAAAAGAGTGTTATTGGTCAAGTTGGTGGAGGATACTGGGTGGAGAGCAAATAGACAAGTGGCAGCATCCTCAAACACTTCCAATGTTGCAGGTGGCAACCTCCCTACATTTGGGGTCATGATCCCCCAAGAAAGTGGGATCAGAGTAGGTGGCTCAATTAATTACAACTAACCCAAAAAGACCTAGGCAATCTTAATAAAAAATCCCATTGAAGAGAGCTGAGGCTGCTCATTTTCCAAGAAGAGAACCATTCAGGTGAATGTACTTCAGAGGATTTAATTGGGAAGGGAATTTGTGGAATGCGTTTAAGGGGTAAACTACAGAAAGTGATCTAGTACAGCTATTCAACTGAAGGATCTAACTACTGAGTATATAGTTAGTACTGAGTCATTGGACTAGTATTTTGTTACTTGCTCCACCAGTTCTTAGCCAAGGAGACCAAGAACAGGCTCAGGGGTCCTGAGAAGACGTTGTTTTAGCACTCTCCAGGAGTCGGTAGGGAGGAACTGCCTCTCAAAGCTGTTGTCATCCAAATTTAAAACAGGTTCTACAGTCTTTTATTTGTTGTGTTAAAAGTTTATATCTGAGAATGAATGAATAATTAATGATTTACATGTTTTGTAGTGAACTATTAGAGCTTGTAATCTTTTAGTTATTTGAATATTGAATCTGTAATTGGATGAAATAATCCTACCTGTGCTTTTCCCCATCTGGAATAAACCAGACCATACTCTAGCATAGGTAGTGTGTTTAAAATAGATGAAGATATGATAGGAATCTAAAATGAATAGAGTTATTTATGTTTTTCAGTGTTGGAATCTTTTCTTTCTGTAGATAGTTGCTTCTAGAAAAGAATATTAATTTGCTTAATTAGGTTATTGTTAAAACTAGACTGTGTATTAAGAATGCTAGAAAAAGAAATAGTCATATTACTTTACTAATAGCAATGTGTTCAAGTAGGTAAGTTATTGTTTTACACAGTACTTTCTTTTACAAACTATACTTCTAACTTGAAATAGAGGAAATAGAAACATCTCAGATATAATGCTTATTTATTTATGTGAACTAAGGGTTTAAGTATGGTTCTGTTAGTTTATATCTATTACTAATATTAATAGCTAACTTAACCTGCAACTATTCGAACCCTAAGTAGGGTTTGATAACCTAATTAAATTCTAAAGAGAAATTAATTCAAGATAAGAATATCTTAATAAAGAACTTATTTAGCTCTCATAGTATTCTTTTTCCTTAGAATCAAAACAACTAAGATACATTAGTAACCTATGCTTTAAGTATTATTAACAAGGAACTATTCTTAAACTTTTATAGACAATTTATATATAAAGGAGTAATGACAGGGTTGAAAATCCTCATTTCACTTTTAGCGAGATTACCAAAATAATCCGACTAAAACCCTAGATAACAATTCAGAAAAACAATAAGAACTTAATAAATTAACATTGCATATCTATGTAAGAACTGTATTGCAAATACTAACAGGTTTATCTTTTTGCAAAAGAGAACTGTAGGGTCGAACCCTAGTTTAATAATACCCTTGTTTTAATAAAAACAACCAAGTCATAATCTAGTGGTTGGATTTTATGTACAAGCATATGTAAATAACTGTTACAGAATAGTCAGAGACTTATTTAAAACAAGTGTATGCACAAATACAAGTTTAAGTATTTGTATTATATACTTAAGTATTGTATTATATACAGATAATATTATTAACATAAATATTATCATTTATAAATAAAAAAGAAATTATTTTTACAAACTGGAGAAATATTTAAGGAAAGAACAGAGATTATTTCCATAAACCCTAACCTGGATTTCCTCAAGCCATTAAAATAATTTTAAATTCTTTTGACAGTAATAAAAAAAATTAAATATCAATACAGAAATTATCATCTTAAAGGTTAAATATGGTAAAAACCCTAGCTCATATTTCTGAGCATAAAACTGCTAGTATTATTTTATATGCAAATCCATTACAGTAGTAACCTAGGATAAACGATAAGCTTAGTTATTTTTATATAACCATGAAAAGAAAAAATTAAATTCATTACATAGAGATACAATACAAAAACATAAAGGAGGGCAAATTTAACTTACGAACAGACAATATTAAAAATATTTACATTATATCAACAAGTCCGAAGACTAAATGTAAGCCAAAAAATTTAATAGAGTGCAAAACCTCAGTGAGGAGCGGAGCACCCATATTCATATATGGAGTATAAACAAGCATATACATCATATTACAAAACTGTAAGTTCATTACAACTACGAGAGGAGCTTTACAAGTCACAGCTTAAAGCTGTAGTCACCTCACGAAAATAAAGGGTAATAAACCAAAACAAAAACTATAAAAAAAGAAGGACAACAACCCAATACTGGGTGCAACACGGTAGAAACCATCTCCAATTGCAAGAGTCTGTACAAGAAGAGGAAACCCTATTTGAAACTGGAGCTTACCATGAACACTTCGTGGAGCCATCTATACAGTGAAACGATCATCAACCTTGAAGACAGGTTAACCTGCATTGTAAAAAAAGAACAACGTTTAATAAAATTCAAAACCCTTGTGCAGTTTGAAAACATAATAATAATGACATTTAAATGATAACTTACCCAAGTTGGAAACGAAAACGATGGAGCACCGGACGAACAATAACACCACAACCAGCATCAAGAAGAGTCAAACCCTCATGCTCACCAAGGATGGAGACGAAGGACTCAGGTATTTCACAACTAACAGCAGAGGGGGTAAGCCTGAGTAATGGCTACAAGGAGTCTGCAAGCATGGAGTCGGACTATCACTAAAAGAAAATAGGTAAACTAAACTCCAAACCCTAAGATGAAGGAGCTATGCCATTACATACAATAAGCCCAAATCTTTCACCAAGGACAGACCACAACAGAAGGAGCGGTAAAAAGAAATTTCAAATAGTCATAAGCCATGTGCAACGAGAAGCAATGAACTGTGACCAAATGAAAGACGTTGCAGTGAAGGTGAACAATAGAAACCAATTCAAGGGAGAAGAACATAACAAACATCAGTGAGGGAATCTCTACAACTCATGGCCACCATGGGAGCTTGCAGAGCATCCCACAGGGCCAACGCAAATATTGGAAAGCAAATAAGCCAAGGAAGTTAGGGTTGAGGACTATATAAGCAACCAATGCATGGCCAAGAAATCTCCATGTGGACACATCAAATAAATCATGCATTGGGTCAACTTTCCATAGTCACCTGCATTTTCATAACAATCATTTTATTCACCCAATGATTTCATCAAATAATGTATAATCTCTATAGTTTTGCATGGATTCACATATCATGACAATATTTTAAACGTTTGGTACAAATCTTTTCATTGGCGTGGCTTTGCAATGTTATCATAATGTTGACTTCATACATAGCTTAAATCTTAGTTGCGTAACCTAAAAGAATTACCTTATGTAATATATCAATAATCCAATGTTATGAGTTATCTCTAGTATAAGCTCGTGAGGTTTATTTTTTATGTTTGCATAGTAAGTTATACTAATATGTATCATGGGAAAACATCACAAAGTTATTTTAACATTACCGATAGTGATATGCATAGTATACATGTGAGCTTTAACCCTTTATAATTGGTTAAAACTCATCAAAGTTTGTATAATAATATCATCATAGTGAAATAGGGTGTAATAACTAAGTTGTTACTTATAGTATTTTATGATAAATTATGAAATCATTGACTGATAAACAGTTTAGTAAATAGTGTAAGAAAACTATCTTTTAGTTCCACTTCTCTTCATGGTGGTGTAAATGATTACACAGCTTTCAACTAGAGTAATTTGCATAGTGTCATTTGAGTAGGTTCATCATTATTATGCAATTATAACACTAATAAAATATTTTATGACGATAAACAAATAGTTTATGCAAGTTTTTAAATCTTAGAAACTAGCAAAGTTTTGATAGCAAATTATGCAATGGCGAGGTGAAATGTAAGAACATTTTCCCTATGAGCCCTTTTCTTAATACAAATCCATGAGATATTATCTTAGAAGATGTTACAGTTTCTCATCACTTGGAGTATAGTTTTACATTATTACCAAATTACGAAGGTTAACATAAGAGGATAAATATTGACTCGATAAGAAAAACATCAACCCTGGAAGTTGCTCTTAGATAGAACATAATACAAGAATTGTATTATAGAATTGCTAGGGTATGTATTTTGAAAATAAAGAATATGAAGCAGATAAATAAACTGTTCAAAACCAAAGGAATTAGTACTGTCACTACATACTCTACAGGAAGAAATACAATCCTCTGAACTTCGTTTACAATAGCAACATAAGAAAACAAACTATGTTACCTCACGGAAGTAGGTTGAATTACAATAGCTTATAATCTAAGATCATTAATTGCAAATAGAAATATTGCAAGATGCTTTATAAATTTAAAGGCGATACTCTGTCATTTATACCTGTAAACCTGTAAAAACAAATGATCCATCTCCATTAGCATAAATGCTAAGTAAGCCCCAGAATTCAAAGTCAGATTCCACCTACTGTCATAAATGGAACTCATTAGTAAACCAAATATAGAATCAATGCGCAAGATAAACTTAAGATCGTGTTAATAAGAAAACTGCTGAGTTGACATCATTGAGTTTATGCAAATTAATCTATTAACTATTTTTCTTTTTGCTAATTGATAATTGTTAATAAACTACAGACTCAGCATTTTATGTTATTTCAAAATTTTAAATTTTTGTGAAAATTTAGGGTTTTGACATACTTCAACTACAAAGAAAGTGTTCCTAACTATGGTAGATCCTTGGGTGTTTTTCAAAGGACTAAATCACTAGCATACCCAAAAATCCTTCAAAATAATGGAGTTAGAACTGAAGAAGGGCCTAAAGAGATCATTGAGCTAATAGTGAACATTGTCCCTGGCTATTAAAATTAGATTGAGGAGATTTTATTACGAGGAAATCACAATGATTTAGACCCTAACCTGCTTTTGGATATCATGGGCTCCAATATCATATTGAATTAATTCCAACGGAAAAGGAAATGAAATAATTTAGGAAGTGATATTGATGATCCTCGTCAACTTGTTTTTTAATGTAATGAAAATCATGAGTTCAAGGATTTTGTTTGTGTTGAGTAACAAAACAACATTTATCAAAACCAAATTTGAGGCATTCATTTGATCTCTCTCTCTCTTTCAAAGTTGAGACTAGTCCCTCCCTTTAACATTAAAATTTGAGGCCTTCAAAGCCTTCCTCGAGTGAATGTTAGGGGTCAATAATTAATGTTGGAATTGGTTCATACCCTAATGGAGGGGTTGAACCTTCCCCTGTAGGTAGATCATACCCACTCTCAATTTCCCAAGGAAAAAAGAAATGGAAAATTCTCAAAGGGAACAAAACAAATTGTTGGAGCCCTTAGTAGGGCTAGAAATAAGCTAGGTTAAAAAATAAAGTGTATATCCTACAACATCCAACATTTAGTGGGATTCCCAAAAAAAACACCCTAGTTAGAATGTTTAGGACTCAAAAACCAAATGTCAACCTTCTTCAAGAGATTTTAGTGGAGGTGGATAAGTACTAAGGTTTTAGAATTGTAATATTCCTTCCTAACATAATAGACTTTTCATATGGTTTACTCTATAGGAAAATCTAATTGCTTGCTCATAGGTTGGAATTGAGATCTCTTTGAACTCTTAAAACATCCTATATTCCAACCTTTGGATATAAATTTCCTCCCATGAAATGGAATTCACTATTTCAATCACCAAAATATATACACATTTTTTAGAAAAATAGGCCATTATGTGAGAAATTTTGATTTGTAACTCATAAATAATGATATTTATTATTAGAGATTGATTTGATTTTCATACTAAGGCACCAAGAAATCTAGGTTTAATCCAACGAAAGGGACCTTTCTAGCAAATATTTTTATAGAAAAATCAATAAGTTCCAACATGTGCGACATTGATCCAACTAAGGTAGCCTCTATATGAAGATATTTCAAGTGCGCGGAGAGTTAAAGAGTTCTAAAAATATTAAACCATTTTGTTGTATCAGAATCTATTATGTAAAGAGCATGTGGAGGTGTTCATGCCTGGAAAAATCCTAGGTACCAAGCAGTAGCGATTATCCTTGGTGAACGATCCCAATTAGATCATACACCATTTGGTGTGGGGAATCCCTTCGGTTCACAGTTCCAACTACCGTAGATTAAGTTCTTTAATCTTTTTACTGGTTACGGCCCAATCCATCGTTTAGATATTTTCTTATTTAAGGATGAAATGCAAATGCCTAAGCTAAATGCAGGTCTAATCTAGATCTAAAACTAAACTATTATATCCCCATTCACGGAGCAAATTTAGAGTTTAGAGTAATATACTATAAATGATCATAAAGGTCTAACAGATTGTCATACTAACACATTAATCACATCCACAAGAGAAAGAATACCATAGATAGCTCTAATATGATTAAACCATTAATTAACCTATCATACAAAGACATTTATATAGATAGCAGACATTCATGACCAAGGAAGTAGTTCCAGGAGGTTAGAATAATCTCACTGTATGATGTGTAGAAGCAAAAAAAAAAGTTCTACATTATGCATCCCACACACTCAGAGTAAATCTCTGCGCAAGCCCTTTGTTCTAGAAAAATGATCCTTCTTATTAGAAAATAGTTAGTTTTTTACAACAACAGTCCATAATTCTTTCACCATGCAAAATCCATTTCTCGGTGCTTTGCACCTCTTATTAATAGCATTCCGGGCTCATAATACTGACTTTGAAACATAGCCAAATTCAATTACAGAAATATTAACAGAATCCAATCTAGCAGATTTGCCATGATCACAAAAACAAATCAAGAAAGAACGCTTGAACAAGAATGGTGGATCAGTTTGGGAAAATTAACCACAAGAACTCAGGCTCTCGTGCTTACATTGACAGTTAGAACCTCTCCAATCAGTCTGCAACAATTTTCTTCATCTTCACACCTTCACACAGTGAAATATCTTACATCTGTTGATAAAAAACATATCTTCAACTCAACTGCCTAATGATGTAGCCTCTAGCCTATTCGCAAGCACCCATCCTAGCTCGATGAACCATAGTACCTCCAATATACAAAGAAACATAATACTATGCTACATCTGAACTAGAAACAACAAGATTCATAATATCTTCAGTTTATTGATATTCATTAATTAAAAAAATTATGACTGGTGCCCTGTCATGCAAACAATTTTATCTAATTAAGCTTTGAAATTTAAATTCTCAATTTCCCCAATGGTTCATCATTAAAAACCAAAACATATATTGGACGGATCAGATCATCTTAAATATGGATTGGGCCTGATTTGAACCGTTAGATCATACAGTCTTGACAACTCCTTTTCGACTCTGCCCTTCCAGAAAACAAAAATCGGGTTCGCCAATCTTATCAAATTAAAACTCAATCCTTCTGCCTCCACACTTTCAGAAATCAGAAATCGGAAGACGGATATCCAACCTTCTCAACGTTTAAAATTTATCTTTTCGCCTCCGCACTTTTGCTTCCGCACTTATGAATCCTTCTAATCCGTTGATCTATGCAGAATCTTTCTAAACTGTTGATCTATGTGGAAGTCAAAAATCGGGATTCCAACTTTTCCTTGACCAAAATTTGTATCTTTCGTTTCCTCCTTTCTTCTTCATCCTTTTGGAAATAAGAAGTCAGAAGATGGAACATCAATCTTTCGCGAAACTCAAACTTTAAATTTCTACTTCCGCCCTTCAGGAAAGCAGAAATCAGAAGTCGGATTTTCCAATTTTCATGAAGATCAACTTTAACTTTTCGACTATGCACTTCTGCTTCTACTTTTGGATTTCCATGACAACCTTTTTGTATCATCGATCTTATGCAGGAGATTCTGGATCGTTCGATCTAAGACTGTGAAAGTTGAAACTCTAACATTTCAGTACCAAAACGTACATCTTTTCACCTTTGACTTTCTGCTTCCTCCCTTCGGAAAGCAGAAATTGGAAGTTGGATTTTCCAATTTTTTTCCAAGGTTTAAACTCTAACTTTCCAACTCCGCACTTCCTCTTCCACTTTTTTACTGGATCGTTGATCTGTGCGGCAGGATTCTGAAGCATTAGATCTTAAAACGACGGAAGTTAGAATTTGGGTTTCTAACTTGTCATGAGCAAACTTTGACCTTTTCCACTTTCGTGTTTCTACTTCTTTCTACATTATTGATCTGTGTGAACTCATCCTCAGCCGTCAGATCACGGATCGTGGAAAACAGAAAGTGAAACTCTATTTTTTTACAAATGACACTTGACTTTTTTCGATTCCTCTTTTGTGCTTCTAATTTTCGCTGACCATCGATCTGAGTCGAAGCCTTCTAAACCATCAGATATTGAATTGCAGAAAGCAGAGAGTCATATTTGTAACTTTTCCATAAGTGGACTTGGATTTTCTGACTCCTCTCTTTCGCTCTCCCTTTTCTTGGTCATTAGATCTTCATCGGAGCGATTCTTAGTTGTTGATCTTAAATAAAAGTAGATCTTCTTATACATGCTTATTTCTTGGTCGCTCCTAAGTACTTTTTTACCAGAATCACACTTCAGGATTAAGGGAAAAAACTTATGCTCAAGTTTCTAGGAAAGACTAGGTATGCAGGTAGGCTTATATGAGTTGGGAAACAAGAGTAAGCATGTTTAAAAAAAATGGAAGGAGGGTCCCAAAAATGTAAAAAAAATGGTGAAGCAGCAACAATTGGCAACTAGCTGGTGAACACAGATCTATAAAAAACCTTCTTTGAACAACAAGATTTCCATATGGTACTACATTGTACATTTAATCTTATACTTTATGTTTTCATATATATATATATATATATATATATATATATATATAAAGTACCATACANCATGTGGGAGCCTCGACTATAACCACCTGGACCCTACACATTCCGAGACTTTACATACTCTAAACTTCATTCAAAGAACACCCACCACAATCCCAGACCCGCCTCACTAAGAGTCTCTTCCCAACTTGTTAATTTCGTTGCAGTCGATCTCTCGTCTATGGAACTTCGATCTCTAATCGCCATCAACACCATGAAATGATATTCATGTGTGTAACACTTTACTCCATCATTATATTTCATCCATACCCTCATCCATCATGAACGCCATCACCATGACACTCTCCACAAGCGACAACCTTGTCATCCCATTATTCCGACTAGTTTCCATTGTCCTCTCTTTCCCTTGGCGGATCACCAAGTACATATTTACTTGAAGCCTTGGATTTCTAAATCCTCCACACATTAAACTGATTACCCTCCTCGCATGCATGACCTCTACCTATCATTTCTTACGAAATGGTTAACTGGTGATTTATGGGTCAGGTCTCCCATCACCCTAATAGCCGCTTGCACCCTTTCATACACCCGCATTCGAGTTTGCAATTCCTGATTTCCAATGGAACAACATGTTTGATTGATGTATGTGGAAACAATCCTTGACCACTCTAAGTCAAGACTATCATCTAATTGAGAGACATCAATACTTTCCAATTGGTCAACCACTTTATTTATGAATCACCTAACATGTGAGTGGAGTGAAAGCCACCTGACAATATAGAGTTTGAAGGATTTCAATGAGATTTTCAATTTTCAATTATAATCTCTAGTTACTGGACACCTTGTTAATGAGGTCCCCATGCTAATCCGGGCCCAATGTCACAATTTATTAAACATGTTGAGGACAATTTGGGGGTCTCATTCCATAATAATCTTGGTGTAGTCATGCATGTAGGTAATGAGAAGGCCTTGATTGAGATCCTACAGCTTTGTGTCATTGTTTATTTTCTACCAAGTGTACTTGTGTAAATTCAATTGATCTAGTCCCAGAAGACACTACCAACACCAAACAATCTTGGGTTACCTTTTGATGACCATCAAAATTTAGCTTAATAAATCCCACAGTGTGGGGAAACCAACGTCCTAGAGACGAGGAAGAGGGAGAGAGAGTAAGTGATAGATGGAATGCAAGAGAGACGAGGAACCCATGATTGCAGGATTGGTCTTTTAGAATCTGGGAAATGTTTTTCATCCTCCTACCAAGCAACAAAATTGATCGTCTCAATTATGTTTTTTTATTACATGGATCCAAACCTTATATTCAATCATTCTGGAGTCCCTAAACGTTCTGTAATTTTTTACTTTCCATATTTCCCAAAGAGTGAATCCCTAGAGAATTTTCCAGATTATATTTAGGATTTTATTTTTGAAGACAATCAACATCCATGACTCAATGTTATCCTTGATACAATCTCTCTAATGATCTAAAGCTCAAAGAGTTTTGGCTCCCCTATCCCAAATCAAGGATGATAATGTATAGAGGTTGAGAAGATTGAGAGTTTCCTCCTCCATATCGCATAGGAGACATCATGATGGGACCTCAAATCCTCATTTTTTATTTGATCCTAGTTTAGAACTTGAATTTTAGCCACCAATCATAGGAAGGTAGAGACTTTAGGCCACAAGTTTTGAGTCATTATCTACTTACAGATCCTCCTCTTGTGTTCATCACCATTCTAAAGGAGAAGGAAGTAGGATTATTTTAGATTGAAGTTTCCTTTCTATTGGAAGCCCCATCTAAGAATGTATTGGATTCCCATAATTTGAATACTTCAAAGGTATAGCTCATCATTAAGAGATTTTGTTTATGATATGTTCTCTTGAAGTTCCCATTGGTCCAAGGGAATCCAAATTTGAGAAAGTCATGGAGAAACATTGTGATTCTATTGCTGATGGATTCTAGTGACATTCCTAGTGAGTTGTTGATCACATATTGATGCCCACTGGGGATCCAACTTTAGGGGTGGGGATTGTTCCCACACTTCCTCCCCAAACATGGAAATTTTTCCATTGCGAATTTCTCATAAATTGTATTTTGAACCAACCCCTTATTTCCCCAAGCTAAATTCATATCATTGACCCAGGACAATGACCATCCAAACAAATCAGATCTTTAGGCTTGAATCAACAACATATTTTTGGTTCTACAAATCCCCCCATGGAGAGAGAGGATTATTTATCCATATCCACCACAATTTATCTCCTATGGAAACATTTTCCAAATCATGATCCCTTAGTCCCAACCTACCATTCTATATAGTTATGCAAACTTTCAACCAAGACACTAGGGAATAATTCTCGTTCTCTATAGTTCCAACCCAAAGGAATATAAGCTACACAGTTTTGATTGAATTCAAGATTTATTTAGGGGCCACCAATATGGAGAATAGATAGATATGATCTGCTTAAAGGAACGACTTAATCAATGTTAAACGACTTGGAAAATTAAGAGATCAGAAATCCTAGTTCTCTATTTTTTTTTCTAGATTTGAAAGAAGGTTCTCCCACAACATGTTTCCTTGAGCTTTCTCAAGTACGAGATATCCCAAGTAATTTGATGTGAGGGTTCTCCTTTGAAATCCAAGAATTTTTGCAATTCTCACTTGGAGCCTCATGTGGACATTGAAAATAATACACGATATTTATCCTTGTTGATGGTGAATTCTATGATTGAATTTATTCCTTGAGCTTCATGGACAAAATGGGTACAAAAGAGCATAGTATCATCATCGAATTGAAGGTGGGAGGTGATTTCCCCATCTAGCCTAATCCCCTACATGAAATTTTCCCATGTCATATCTATTATGGACCAACCCAACCCTTCAACCATCAAGATAAATAAGAGCGTCGAAAGAGGATCTTCCCATCTAATTCCATGTGAGGGCGCAAAAGTGTATATGCGGGATCCATTAATCAATATAGAATAAAAAACATGGCTTCTGCTTCGCCTCCATTGGGCTTGAACGAATTTGTAATGCCAATAGCCTCTATTGCAATTCTAGGAATGACTCTTTACTTCATAGAGCTCTATGTTGGGACTCCTCTACAGAAAATCTTACCTGTAGCAGACACCGACATTGATCTCATGTGGCTGAACTGCATAGAGCATCATCTTATGGAGAGAAACTTCCCATCTCCATCAGTTTTTGGGAGATGGATGAATTTGGCAACTGAGGGACAATAATAGACTTTGGTACTTCACTCACCTATTTAGCATAGGAGCCCTATGAAACAACACTGGAGGCCCTGAATGTGGCGATTACGTATCCAAGAGCTACAACATTATCTCCATAGTAATTTGATCTCTGCTTCAACACTTCAGGTGTGAGCAAATTGAAATTTCCTTAATTTTGATTTGTTTTCAAATGAGGAAAAACGTTTAGTCTACCACCAGAAAATTATATCCTGTAGATCAAGGACGACGTGAGTTTCCTGGGACTCAGACCCATTAAAGCACCTTCATGACCAAGTATTATTGGGAATATTTTATATCAAAATTTATTCATTCACTATAATGTGCATCAATTTATTCTTGGGTTTGATCTTCCTGACTATTCAGTCCATAAATGAATCCATAATTGAATTATTTTCCATTGAAGTCTCCATTCCACAATGAAATTGAATTATTTTTTATTAGAGTCTTCGCTCACAATAAACTGGTGCCATGTTCCTAGTGCCTAAACTTCCAACCGTCACACCCTCACGTGGTGCCTAGTGCCTAAAATACCAAGTGTCGAGGTTATAAAGTTAGAAATTCCCTGGATTCTATGCTGTCAATCGTCTCGACCTTGAATTCACACCCTCTAGTGGGTATAGCTCATCCTGAACAAAAAAATTCTATATGTGTGATTAGGAGCTTATCTATGCATACCTTACAGTTCACCAATAGCCTCTCCAGATAAGGATTCACTCATTGTTGCAAGTTCAAATCCAAATATAGATGAGGACTCAATTGGTAGAGTGAAATCTACAGTGTAGATTGGACACGAACAACATATCTTCTAGTTCAATAGCTTGTTTTAGATTCTCTAGTTGCATAGTCAATGTCAATAAAGTCCATTCAATGTTGTTCCTTCATCATTGCCTTGGGTGCCCCAACATCCAATGCTTATGTCATTGTTTCTATCTTCGCTCTTGCTTATGCCTTAGCTATCAGTGAGATGGTTATAACTAAACCAAATAAAATAGAACAACACCAACATGTTGCAATGCTTATGTTATGTATTACAACTTATATGGTGACAATTGGCATGCCTTCTATGCTACCAACTGATATGCCTCCTATGGTACTAATTTTCAAATCGATATGCCTTGTGCCAGGATCTCTATGGTACCAACACCTCATATTCCCGATGGACCAAGGTTCTATGATGCCCACATGATGCCATGTGTCAATATATCTAAGGTACCAACACCTGATATGCCATGTGTTACAACTCATGACTCTTTGCCCCACATGTCATGGTTCATCAGTGTAAGTGGAATCATTTCTGTGGCGCCAAATGTCAAGACTCTATGGTTTCCAAAGCCAAGGTTTGGTGCAAAATGTCAAAGATCCTTGCCCCACGAGGCCAGCGTTTTTTGCACCATGTTTCATGATATTTTACATATTCCATGGTTTATATGGGCCAAGTTTCATAACTCCTATGGTTACAGGTGGCCAAGGGACATTATTGGTACCAAATTTCACAATTTTATGGCACCACATGGCTTCATTTCTTTGGGGTCACATGTCATGTTTTTGACTAGTCAATTTGATTACCTATCATTGGGAAATTAGCATGGCTTGATGGCATTGGGAATCCCATCGAATCGTGTATAACAATTTCTTGGGCTCTTTTTGCAATAACAACATACCCCAAAATCCCTCAATTCTCAATATTATTTAGAAATATTTTACTCGATAAAATCAATAGAATGGAGTGGCCACAGTAACATCTATTAATTTATAATAGGGCACAATGGACTCGAACCTCCAATCTTCTGCTTATAAGATAGATGCTCTTCCATTGAGCTAACACTCCTTTCTTAGAGACTTACATTTGTAATAAAGTAACCTCAGTGATTTAGAATAGAAAAGTTAGTGTTGGATTATCATTGACTTTTAGGATTTTAGACAAATAAAATCTTGCTCACTAGTGGTATTCAGATCTTAGGTCAATTTTAGAGAATATCGTTGCTCCTATAACTTGATCGAACAGATCCTCTATTATGGGGAGTGGGTACGTATTATTTATTGTTAACTTGTTTAACTATTGGCATTCAATGCACATCTGTATTGTACCGTCCTTTTTCTTTACAAAAATCATAGGTGATCCCCATGGAGATATAGTTGGTTTGATGTAACCTTTTTCAATCAGTTCCTGTAGTTATAGTTTTAGTTCTACTAGATCAGATGTGCTCATTTGGAATGGGGATTTCTAGATAGGTAATTCTCCTAGTACAAACTCTATAGAAAAATATGTCTCTTTTTGGTGGAAGCCCTAGTATCTCCTTTGGAAATACATCTTCAAACTCCATTAATACTTGAAAATTTCAAATTTCTATTATTTTTCCTTTTCTTTATTTTGAATGTTAATTGCATACAACTTGCATCCCTTTCTTACACACTTTTTGGATTATAAAGCTGATATTTTTCTGGTTGGATTTTTCTTTAGTATCTCTTGTACTATTCTTTGTTTTCCTTGCTTGTTGGTACAAGTGATGGTCTTATTCAAACAGTCTAGGATTACATGGCAGTATTCCAACCAATCTACGCCTATTCGTATATCATAAGAGCCTAACGGTAAAATAATAAAGTTTACTTCTAGTTGGAATCCATTCATATCCAATTTGCATCCTCTAACAAGTTCAAAATATTTCCTTTTGTGTTGGTGGCTAGATGTACTAGCTATGGCTTGATGTGTTTTTCCTTGTTTAATTTGCAATTTTCAACAATTTTGGGAGAAACATAGCTACGTAAAACTCCTATATTAATTAAAATGGATATAAGATCAGTTAATATCTTACCTTTTATTTCGACCATGGGGGATTGATGGTTTGCTTATATGCCCTCCAGAGCAACACAAATCCTAGGTTTTCTTGCAACATCTTCCATTGTTGCTTATTCTTGTAAATTGTTTAGAACTTTGTTGTTTTTATCCGTGCATTCTTTGTAGTAATGGGGTCCTTGGAATACCCAAAATTTTACTAGTAGTGGAGTCTTTTTAGCTCTGTCATGCATTGTTGGTTTATTGACACTTTGTGCTGGAAGATTTGATTGTGTTCCAAATTTGCTAAAATTCTAGTTGTTTGGAAAGATGTTGTTTTTCTTTTCATATGGATGTGGTTTGAACCCCTTGCTTCTATTGTCCAAAGCGGCCTTACACTTTTATTTGTTTTTATTTATATCTTTAGTCATGTGAGGACTATGCTCATAATATAGCCTTTCCTTGTATAATGATGCATCCAATGTCTTGGCTGCATCAAATTTGATCTTATCTCTGAAAAATGAAGGAAGTAATCCTAAGAACTATTGTATTTTTATTTATTTTTCTCTGATGTAAGGAACTTTATTAATTGGCATCCATAGTCACAGAAACCATTTTTAACTTATGGAATTCCATTATATTTTTATCAAAGAATATTTCAAACATGTATTTATCTTCGAATAACTTCTTAAATGAATTCCATTTGAGGTCCTTCTCTTTTAGTTTTTTTGTTAGCTTCAAATCTTGCCACAACCTGGAATCCTTACCATTCAAATTGTAGATGGCCAATCAGGACTTCATTCCACAAGAATAGTCATGTACATCAAGGTACTTACTCATCCCCAAAATCTATTCTTCATGTTTTTCTCTTGCATCTAAGTCTCCTTCAAAGATTGGATCTTTGATCTTCCTGAACTGTCCTTGCAAACTATGTACCTCTTATGTTTATTCTCGCGTAGGGATAATGAATATTCCTCAGAAGAATTATTGTTGTAGTAATTCTTGGCATCTTTATAGTATGAGTATAAATGTTCTTGGAGCTTTCTTTTCTTTTTAGGTTATGGGATGATAGCTATTTTTCTATGGTGGTATTTATCCACCAGTTCATTGCTTGAGTGTGTTGTTTGATGCATGTTTCTTATTTCTGTTAGTGTTTGCATCATTGTTTCATTTACTTCCTGATGTTCTTGTCTTTCTTTTATGTTATCATCCTCAAGGCTGTGGAATTCGGCTTGTAAACTATGCATTGCTTTTGGCAGTTCAGAAGGTGTAGCAGCCCTAAGGATGTCATTTAGTTCTACCAGCAATTCCTCTTTTCAAGGTGGTGAGTTCAAGTTACCATGCTAGCTATCGGCCTTTTCAATATCCGTGATGTTCTTGATTTCTAAAAAATAACACAATGTGTAGCAAATAAAATGTTATTAGATTATTGAAATTAATTTACAATGGTTAGTGATAAGCTCATAGGTCACTAGTATTTGAACTCCGCTCTGATACCACTTGTAATGTCCCTAAAAAAATACACCCTAAAAAATTTCTTTTTTCTTATAAAGGTTCTTATGATGTTTTTGTGCACATGTTTATATAAATTAACTTTAGCACTGAGTGATAATTTAATATCCTCTCGTATACGAGACTTACGTCTCTTCTCCCCTAATACCTGTCATATTGGGTGTGCTGCATATTGGGTGTGCTGACTTGTAGCTATTCCACATTCTGTATATTATTTCCTTTGTGGTTAATTGTATGTCTTATGCAAGAATATGAGAATAGTTTATTACTCATTAATTTTACGCCATGGTGTACTTATAATTTGTTTACCCCTACTTAAAAGGAGTTTGCACAGTAATGTTCATGAGATTACTTAGCATTTGGATGCACGGTAATGATCATGGGATTACTTCGCATTTGGATGGTAATTACATTCTCTTTCAATTCCTTGCAGGCGTGTGTCTTATTTCAAAAATCAGTTGAAATGTTTCATGATTTCCTTCTTTCTCTTGAAGGTGATAGGTATTAGGAAACATTCATTGGTTACAAGTTTATTACTCCTCGAGTTTCACAATATCAGATCCTTGCATTTAATAAGCATTCGAAAGTTTGGAAAACTACATACATGAGTTGTATATACGTTCATACTATCATCACTTGACTTTTCTAATTTTGTATCATGATTTATTATGTGGAGGCTAGGAGTGGTAGTGTTCCACTAGTATGCCTTATATGCCAAGCATAACATTTAATTCAACTATGTTATTGGTCCACCTACGACCTTAGATTTAGCACTAACAAGCCTTAGTGTACAAATCTTAGCTTTTTAATATATTCCAAGCCTATGTTTATCTTTATATCACATTTGGATATGTTTAACCTATGCTATACCCTTCGTATGTATGGTTGGATAACCATGTGTGGAGGAAATTCTTTTCCTTTAACCATGTTGACATCCTACTTTATTTTTATCTGTAAGGGCATTTATTTCGGTAAGCCCAAGAACCTTGCTGGTCCATGCTACTTGAGGTGGGTTGACTTTGGGTTGTGTTTTAGTTAGGGTTAGTGACTTGGGGTTTTGTCATAACATTTTTGTCCATGGTTGTTTACTGGTATGTTTATCCTTTAGTTATGCCATTTGAACTATTCTAGTATCTTGTTGGAGCTGTATAGGGTTATATTGGATTATAGTTTTTTTGGTTCAGCCTTATGGTTTTTGGTAACTTAACCCTACTTTCTATGTTTTGGGGTTTGAGGATTACATTCTAAATATTAATGTTAGGCATGGGCCATGATTTTGGTTGTTATCTTATCTTCAACTTATATTTAATATTTTGATAATGAATTCTATGTTGTTTAAACATGGCATGAGTTCTGGGTGAGGATGCCCAAATGTTACTCTAAGATTCAGGGTTTAAATGTCATGGTTTTGGTTTGTGAATGTGTATATGAAATCGAAATGGGAACCCTATTTTATCAATTATGATTCTATCTTGTAAAATATTCTACATCTACAGTGACTTCCTTTGGAAGTTTTGGTGAGGAGGGGAATCGATGCCTAAACTCTGTGTGTCTTTATTGACATCTTTTATTTCATAATTTAGTTTGTATGTCTATTATTACTAAACCCTGGTTTTTGTGGTAGCTTAATAAACTAAAGATCTGTTTGGACCATGATGATAGTCATTCATGTATTTTCCAGCATTTACCTTTCACTATGGCTTACCCTTAGATGAAGTGATAATGTTTGATGTGGTATACAATTTGTATTGATAAATCTTACATGTAGATGAGTTCTGGAAAGCATGGAAGATGGATTTTAAATTGGATGAAAGGGTTTTGACCCATGAACCCTTGGCTCATAATTGAGTCATTTGGAAAAAAATACTTAATGTAATTTATATAACAACGTGTGATGGCATGTTGGATTTTCGATTTCCTATATATACTCGATTTTTACAATGTATTGTGTTAATCTAAGTTCACAATTTGTTGCCATGTGATAATAGACATGAGTGTTTCACTATATTCTTATTTTGAATATAAATATTGTGTTTTTATTATGATTATGGGTTGAATGGATTTAGATATGCTCGATTTGGTGTTTGATAATAATAAAAAGGAATATACATTATAGGAAATTTCAATTCAAAATGGGCTTTTTAACCCAAATTCAAATTCCACATCATCATGTCTTAGCCAATGAAATTGATTTAAATTTGAAATACCGTATAGGTCTTAAACATTTTTTTAATATAAATTTGGGGATAGGTATCATAAAAAAATATTTTTTTGTTTGTATTTTCGACATATCTCCTCGTGTTTTTACTCAAATTTCAATCGGGAGAGCTCATTGGATGCGGAATTAAATTCTGCATCCAACGAGTACCCACTCTGCATACTTTTGACAAAGTCCGCTACCCCAAAAACAAGAAATACCTGAAAAAATGTGATGATGAAATTTGAGTAAAAACATAGGGAGATATGTCGAAAATACGAACAAAAAAGTAGTTTTTTTCTTTTCTTCCTCCAAAACTAATAAATCATTGATTTTATTATTTTAACTATTATTTTATTATTTTCTTTAGGACGCCATTTTGAGTTGAAATTTCCTCTAATATATTCCTCATCCTATAGAATTAAATTTAGAATGGATTCAATACTTTGTTTACTTGAGCATTAATAGTGAGATTTCTATGGCTTTGTTTCCGATGATAATTCATATTGACCCTTTTTCTCTTACAGCATGATACTATGGATTTAAAAATCCATTTTGTGATATATTTTATTTAATGCTTTAATGATGGGATTCGATTTTACATGTAATTCTATAGAGTATAAATTCAACCTATGATTTTTTTTTATAAAGCATATATAGCTTGCTACTTTATGATAGTTGTGATTGTTCTTTAATCTTTCATATGTGATAATCTTACTTTGAATGTGTGTATGGTTTTTTATTATGATAAGTTTGGTTTATTACTTAGTACATATATTATTATTTAATCTAAGAAAGTTTTAGGGACTTGGTTCCAATATTTTTGTATGAATCTTGTCCTTCTTTTGGGGATATATGAGATATTTCTTCCTAAACGTAAAGGGTGTAGGACTTATATATCCATAATTATCTTAATGATTTATGTGACACATTTAATGCATTTGATATGCTTAAAATATCCATGTTGAAGACTGTACTATTCATCTCTACAGTAGTTTAACCTGCATACAATTTGTAGCAGTCCTAAATATACAAAGTTAATAACGGTTTGGGTATAACCAATGCATCTTAAGAAGGAACTTTTCCTATAAACCTAAGTTAAAATAATAAAATAAAATACTAGCATGCAATAATAAGGCTAATGATGTTTGTCTAGTCTTGAATCCATGCATTTACAAGATTCAGATCTAAAGTAACTAAGTAAGACTTATAAAAATAACCATATCCTTTCCAAAACTCAAGGTTAGCATAACAATAATAATGTTCATATTCATCAATGAATCTATTGATAAAAAATATAATCTTGAAATAATACATTTCATGACAAATTGTAAGATTCAAATCACAATTAAATAATTATGATTTATATAATATGATTAAACATTAATTGAAAAATAAAAGGCCCTTAGAATACTTATCAATCCTTCATGTCTCCAATTGAATAGGAAACTGCCATCGTTCCACCCAACCGTAGACCTCAAATCGTTCCTTGTTCACTCCACAGGTTACTCCCGAGATTAACCAAACATACCAAATACTAGAAGGCCTAGGTGCAATTTTCTATATTGTTTACTATCAACATATTAGCCACAAGGTTTCTTTACCATCCCTTTGTAGAGTCTTACAGTAAATTCCCTTAATTCCCATGACCCTTCCTAGACTAGCCAATTTATGAACTTGGCAACTCAGAGCTCAAATGCCTATAGTTGAACTCTCCACTGCACTAAGGACCATTACCACATGTAATTTTCTCTCTTTTCTATTTATTATTTTTCTTAAGGAAGAGGATCCTATCATCTAGGATTAATCACTATGTTTATCCACTCATCATACTAGTTGTTTATCTATTTTGATAATTATTTTTTTGCTTAACTCTCTCAATAAATTTAATTTTTATTTAAATAATATAAGATTATATTTACCCTATTTCTAGTTGTTCTTTAGTTATCAACTACTTAATCATTCTAATGTAAAGCATGCTTGGTCCCTCTTCAAATTGCTTTCCCTATCACTTAGAAAGAGTAACAAAAGATAATATGTAAATAATATTTCATTTGTGTTCTATTGAGGCTCAAGAGAAATATAGGTGTTCCATAGTTGAGTGCCCAACACCACTTAACACAGCCATGATTTAGGTGTTCCATAGCTTGTTACTCAACACCAATTTAACAAAAGTAGTATATGTGCTCTAGATCTTATTGGTTAACACCAACTTAACAAGAAAAAATCTAATTGTTCTAGAGCTGACTGCTCAACAACAAATTTAAACAACAAATTTAAAATAATTAAATAAAAAAAATATTCTTTGTTTTTGGGTTATTACATCTCACCCTCTTTAGAGAAACACCATCCCAATGTAATTAATTTCAAATGAAACCCTAAAATAAGGAGGGGTAAGCCTATTTCATGGTGGTTTCATTTTCTCATGTAGCCTCTTCATGCATGTAGTGATTCTATTGCACTTTCCGCTAGACAATGGCTTGTTTCATGAGTTGTACCTCTCTCTTGTCTAGTACATGAAGGGATTTCCACACAAATTCCCCTTTTGGTTCTACCTATAACAATGACCAACCAGTTACATGTTTAGTATCATAAACATATTTCTTAAGTAAGGATATGTGAAAAACATTGTGAACCTTCACATGAGTAGGTAGTGCTAGTTTCACTAATACATATGGGTGGAAAATCCGATGATGGAATCGGACCGTATATGAAAATGAAAGAAAAATGTTGGACGTTAACTGTGTGTTTTTTTTAAATGCCCCATATCGTTGGATATCTAACTAAAAATCAAGAACGATAAGATATCGGACTAGAACTATTACATATCCTACTAAAATTCAAGACCTATACGGGTTTTGCATTGAATGCACTATATGTTTGATAATGTCTATAATTAGGTAGTTGGAGGTCTATATAATTAGGTAGTTAGGTAGTTGGAACGGCTCTTTACTCCGTAGAGCTCTATGCTGGGACTCCTCCACAGAAAATCTTACGTGTAGCGGCGGACACCGGTAGTGATCTCGTGTGGGTGAACTGCATATAGCATCATCTTTCTATTACATAAACAATGGAGAGAAACTTCCCATCTCCATCAGTGTTTGGGAGATGGATGAATTTGGCAACGGAGGGACAATAATAGACTCTGGTACTTCACTCACCTATTTAGCAGAGGAGGTCTATGAAACAACACTGGACGCTCTGAATGTGGCGATTTAGTATACAAGAGCTAAAACATTGTCTCCAGTGCAATTTGATCTCTGCTTCAACACTTCGGGTGTGAGCGAAGTGAAATTGCCTGAATTTTCAATTGTTTTGGAACAAGGAAAAACGCTTAGTCCGCCACCAGAAAATTATATCCTGCAGATTGAGGACGACGTCACGTCAGTTGCCTGGGACTCAGACCCATTACAGCAAAATTTCTTACGTTCAGTACAATGTGCAGCAATCTGTTCTTGGGTTTGTTCCTGCTGATTGTTCTGTCCATAAATGAAGCCGGAATTGAATTATTTTTCGATTGACGTCTTCACTCACAATGAAATTGAGTTATTTTGTGTGTAATAATGCGTTTTGGCGGTTTCACTATGGTAATCTTGTGACAATAAACAAACAAGAAGCTCTCTCCGTCCACCATCCATAAGGCATCACAACTGTCTTATGAAATGAAAACCAACTAGTGATTATTTTTGCATAATATTACTTCCAGGCGCGCTCAGGAATTCTTCACCGGGGCTTATTTGGAACTTTCTTGGCACAAAAATTCACATATTAAAATAAAATGATCATGTTATTAATTTTATAGATTTTGCTGTATAAAATTTGATTAATTTTACAGAATAATTTGTTTACAAAAATAAAATTTCAATTTTCACACTATTATAATAATATATAAATGATTTAAATATTTACATTAAATTTTACATAGTTTTTGATATATAAAAAATTAAAAACTAATAATATAGTCTTTGATATGTAAATTTGAATAATTTTTTTTATAATAATAAAAATAATTTAATTTTGCTTAATAATATATAATTGTTGTAAATATATATGTTATGAAATATAATTAGATTATGTCATAAATTCTGAGATGAGATAAATATTAATAAAATATTATAAAAGTTGAATATTATGTAATATTTTTATTGTTATTATATAATAATATTTTTTAATTTTAGTTTTTTTTTATGTAATAAAACATAATTTGATTTTTTTTATGATAATGTAATATGATTTATATAAATATTATGTAAATTAATTTTTTATAAATTTTGAAATTGAATAATATTTTAATTTTTTTAACTTATATTGATATATGAATTTGGTCATGACATTTAATGTTATAATAATATTTAGAAAACAATGAAAAATAAGTATTTTTTTTATTTATGTAAAAACATAAATGCCATTTTAGTTAAGAATATATATCAATCAATTTTTATGTATATTTAATCTTATAGCTTATGTTTTCATATATATATATCGTCTTTCAAACATGTGCCCCATGTAAACCTTCCCAAAGGGAAACCAAGCCGACCTCAAAGTTTTAAGCCACCAACTCTCTAAATCCCATAAAAAAACCCAATACAAAGAGAAAGCAAAAGCCCTTGAGGCTAGAAAAATATACTTACCGACTGCAGACTCCAATTCTAGAGGTAAAAAAAAATCAGCACAAACGACAACATCATACTTCATTAGATATAGTTACCACATGCTCCTTGGCTTTAGGATTCTAGTCTCTAGGCTAACTCTTCGAGATCCTGGGCTTGAATACCTTGCCTATTGTGATCTTCTCCTTAATCACATCCACTATCATGTTCATAATAACATTAATTTTTAAGATCTAACCCTTGCTCCACTCATTAAGCACATTCACGCACTTTCTCAACCCAAACTCACTCCCGTGGGCATCCATCAGGGCCCTCCCAAGAATCATTTTCATTTTCCAGTACAATGATATTGTCTTCGTAAGCTTCGTCTCATGGGTTTGAGATGAGATGAGCTTGAATCCACAATATTTGCCATCCACCATCAACTTCCTGCACCCTTTTCCACTCCTCAATCTCTTGCTCAACATGGTTCAAATACTACCTCGTCTCCACTGAGATCTCTTGAAAGTATTCTTGCTTTGCTTCTGTTAGATCTCGTTTAATTTTGGGCATGTGGGAGCCTCACCTATAACCACCTGGACCCTACGCAGGCCTAGACTTTCCATACTCTAAACGCAATTCAAAGAACCCCCACCATAATCCTAGACCCACCTTGCTAAGAGTCTCTTCCCAACTTGTTCGTTTCGTTGCAGTCAATCGCTCATTTGCGAAACTTCCATAATACATGTTGTCAATAATCACCATCAACACCGTGAAAGGATAGCCATGTGTGTAACACTTTACCCCATCATTATCTTTCATCCATACCCTCACCACCATCATGAACGACATCACCATGACACTCAGATCCACAAGCGACGACCTTATAATCCCATTATTCTAACTAGTTTCCATTGTCCTCTCTTTCCCTTGACGGATCATGAAGTACATAAATCCTCCACACATTAAATTGATTACCCTCCTTGCATGCATGAACTCGACCTGTCATTGCTTATACAATGGTTAGGTAGTGAGTTGCGGGTCAGGTCCCCCATCACCCTAATAGATTCCTCCACCCTTTTCTACACTTGCATCTGGGTTTGCATTTCTGGATTTCCAATGGAACAACATGTCTGATTGATGTATGTGGAAACAATATTTGACCACTCTGAGTCAAGATTGCCATCCAATTGAGAGACATCACTATTTTCCAATTGGTTAACCACTTTATTTATGAATCACCTAACATGTGAGTGAAGGAGTGAAAGCCACCTGACAATTTAGAGTTTGAAGGATTTCAACGAGCTTTTCAATTTTTAATTATAATCTCTAGTTACTAGGCACCTTGCTAATGAGGTCCCCATGCTAATCAGGGTCCAATTCCGCAATTTATTAAACATGTTGAGGACAATTTGGGGGTCTCATTCCATAATAAGCTTGGTGTAGTCATGCATGTAGGTAATGAGAAGGCCTTGATTGAGAGCCTGCAGCTTTGCGTCATTGTTTATTTTCTACTGAGTGCACTTGTGTAAAGTAAAATGATATGGAAAGTATTGACCCAGAAGACACTACCAACACCAACCAATCTTGGGTTACCTTTGGATGGCGATCAAAATTTAGCTTAATGAATCCTACAGTGTGGGGAAACCAACATCTTGGAGACAAGGAAGAGGGGGAGAGAGTAAGTGAAAGAGGGAATGCAAGAGAGATGAGGAAACCATGATTGTAGGATTGGTCTTTTAGATTTTGGGAAATTTTTTTCAGCCTCCTACCAAGCAACAACATTGATCTTTTCAATTATATTTTGTTTCTTACATGGATCCAAACCTGATATTCAGTCGTTGTGGAGTCCCTAAACGTTCTATATTTTTTTTCTTTCCATATTTCCTAAAGAGTGAATCCCTAGAGAAGTTTCTAGATTATATTTATGATTTTATTTTTGAAGGAAATTGACATCCATGACTCAATTTTAGCCTTAATACAATCTCTCTAATGATCTAAATCTCAAAGAGTGTTGGCTCCCCTATCCCAGAATGAGGATGATAATGTATAGAGGTTGAGAAAATTGAGAATTTCCTCCTCCAGATCACATAGGGCACATCGTGATGGGCCCTCAAATCCTCATTTTTTCATTTGATCCTAGGTTAGAACTCGAATTTTGGCCACCAACCATAGGAAGCTAGAGACTTTAGGCCACATGTTCTAATTCATTATCTACTTCTAGATCCTCCTCTTGTCTTCATCACCATTCTAAAGGAGAAGGGAATCATGATTATTTTAGATTGAATTTTCCTTTCTACTAGAAGCCCCATCTAATAATTTCTTAGACATCCATAATTTGAATACTTCAAAGGTCTAGTTCATCATTAAGAGCTTCCCTTTCTGACATGTTCTCCTGAAGTTCCCATTGGTCCAAGGGAATCCAAATTGAGAAAGTTATAGAGAAACATTGTCAGTCTATTACTGATGGATTCTAGTGACATTCCTTGTTAGTTATTGATCACATATTTATGCCCACTAGGGATCCAAATTTAGGGGTGGGGATTGTTGCCACACTTCCTCCCCAAACATGGAAAATTTTCCATTATGAATTTATCATAAATTGTATTTTGAACCAAACTCCTATTTCCCCAAGCAACATTCATATCATTGAACCAAGACAATGACCATCCAAACAAATCAGATCTTTAGGCTTGAATCAACAACATATTTCCGGTTCTACAAATTCCCCCATAGCGAGAGAGGATTCTTTAGCCATATCCACCACAATTTGTCTCCTAGGGAAACATTTTCTAGATTGTGACCCCTTAGTCCCAACCTACCTTCCTATATAGTTCTACAAACGTTCAGCCAATACACTAGGGCCTACTTCTCATTCTCTGTAGTTCCAACCCAAAGGAATCTAAGCTACATAGTTTTGATTGAATTCAATATTCATTTAGGGGCCGCCAATATGAAGAATAGATAGATATGAATAGATTAAATCAATGACTTGATCAATGTTAGACGACTTGGAAAATTAAGAGATCAGAAATCCTAGTTCTCTAATGTTTTTTCTAGCTTTGAAAGAAGGTTTTCCCACAACATGTTTTCTCGAGCTTTCTCAACTATGGGATATCCCAAGTAATTCGACATGAGGGTTTTCCTTTGAAATCCAATCATTTTTGCGATTCTCACTTGGAGCCTCATGGGGACATTGAAAAATAATACACGATATTTATCCTTGTTTATGGTAGTGTTAGAGGATTCCATGAAATATTCTAGGATTGAATTTTCCCCTTGAACTTCATGGACAAAAGGGGTACCAAACAACATAGTATCATCATCGAATTGAAGGTGGGAGGCGACTTCCCCATCTATCCTAATCCCCTACATGGAATTTTCCCAAGTCATATCTTTTATGGACCAACCCAACCCTTCAACCATCAAGATAAATAAGAGTGGGGAAAGAGGATCCCCCATCTAATTCCATATGAGGGTGCAAAAGTGTCTATGCAGGATCCATTAATCAATATAGAATAACAAACAATGGAAGTAAGGAAGATGATCCATTTCATCAAGCCCTCCAAGAAACCAAAATCTAGAAGGACATTCTCCAAATACTTCCAACTTAGTCTATCAAAATCCTTTGACAAATACAATTTAAGGTTCATCCCAAGTTTCTTTTGGAGTTTGAGAGAAAGCACTTCTTCATGGGAAAATACAACTTCATCTAGGATATGATTACCTTCCACAAAACCCTTTTTCTATAGGGAGATTAGATCAGGAAGAAAGGGTTTGAATCAAATGGGATAACCTTGATGATTATTTTCTAGATAACATTGCATAGCGATATAGGGTGAAAATTTTATGGACGACAAGCTCCTTCTTCTTTTGGGGCCAGTGTTATGAGCGTGGAGCTGAGAGTTGAAATCACACCCCTACATAGCCTCGACTCATCCACCACTTTCAATATGTCAAATTTGACAATGGACCAATAGGCATGGAAAAATATATCATGAAGCCATCACGCCCTAACGATTTCAATTTTTCCGTAGCCATAACCACCTACTCAACATCTTCTAGGGATATTTATTGCATTAGATTTTCATTTATCTCCTCCATGACCAATTTGGGGATGTTATCAGAACGATTTGTTGAATAGTTAGATCCTTGCTTCTCGGGGGCTCATATAGAATGGACCCATAGAAGATAATCAATTCTTGTTCTTTATCTTCATGTTGAGTGACTGAGTTACCTTAAGCATCCCAAATATATGATATGTGATTATGATGTTGATGATTAATCATTCTTCGATGTAATAATTTTGAACTCATGTCCCCTTATTATAACCATTGAACCCTTGATTTTTGCTTGTACAAAATTTTCTATTGTGCATACCAGAGGTTAAGTTGGGATTGCATATCTTCTTCTATTCTCATTGTCTATTCTAATCTTCCTTATTGAATGATTTATTGTTGAAGTTGTTACATTTCCTGGTCAAGATCATTTTTTGTCTTGGAATATATTTCCAAAGACCTCCTTGTTCCATCCCTTAATTTTTTTTATATGCTTAAGTTGTTGCTAGAACCAATGAATTTTTCCTTCTCTTTGAATCACCCCTTCTTAGCACCACTAAGCATACAAATGTTGTATCTAGAATTGTTCAAACCTGAATGGGAAGATTTTGGGATGATCATCAAGACATGTATAAACATATAGACCAATGATGTTATCCTGCACAGGGTAGGATGTGTTGGGACATATGACCCATATAGACATTAGGCATGTAGGCATGCAACATGTGCATGAAGACATGCAACATTATTTGTTCTCCCTAGTGTTTATACCATGTTTGTTGACTACCTAGTGCATAGTCCTCATCATTCTGATTACCCAAGACCTTGTTTTTATCATGCTTTCCCTCATTATCCACAGATGCACCCTCTTCCATGTTTTTAGGCATGTTAAGCCAATTTCCCAAGATTTAGGACCTAGACCATTAATTAACTAGGTTAATTGGGTGCCTTCCTTGATTTCATGCATTTTGGGCTAATAGTGAATGCCGATGACCATTAATACTAAAATAATCAAGCTTATGCACCCCTCTATCATCAGATACCATTAGTCAACTCCCTGGTGTGGCATTCATTTCTACCTACCATCATTTAGGTTCAATTAACTAGACGATTAGCACTACCATCGAGAGTTACAGCTAGTTCTCAAGTCTAGGGATGGGAATCTTGCAAACTAAGCCTACCTCATGTATTGGATTCCAAATGTCACCTAAGGCTCATGAATTTCTCTATTGAGAATGTATTACAAATCTACACACATTGATGAATAGTAGATGCATGGAAATTACTCCAATTGAGTTCCAAATATCTTGTGTTATATCACCTTTTTTCTTTTCTATTTTTTTGTGTGAGGATTTCTTTTGTCTCTAGAACTTCTTGTAAAAATTTACATGGTATTAGAAACTTTATGAGCAAAGAAATATTCTAGAGTATTTTCAATTTTTTTTTGCAAGTAAAGTTGCTTCCCGTTTTGCACCAACAGTAGTGGAGTATCCAGATTATTCCTGAGGAAAGTGCATCAAGTCAATTTTTATTCATTTAAATTGGTCTTCCTAGGTGTGATGCATTCATGAATGTGCATACTATCGAAGTAGATATTTTCATATATTTTTGTTGCAGGTTATTGTAACACTAAGAGCGTATTAGAAAAGCATGGATCATATTAGAGTTGTGATTCTGACTCCCTTCAATTATTTTGAATGGAAGTTCTACTTCAAAGTAAGGCTCTCTAAGGAGTCTCCGTGGCACTAGAAAATGAACCAAATTCTCTTATTGGGTAATCTAAGTGGTGTAATAGATTGGATGAATCTTATGGTTTGATTTGTCTCAACATCTCCCAATATATTTTCTTTCATCTCAAAAGTTTGACAACTCCAAATAAAGTGTGCACCAAGCTTGAGTCCCTCTTCGGAAAAAATTATGAGCTAAGTGGTCACCTATTTGATAATGGGTTAGTATTATTGAGTCCCAATAGTTTCAAAACCATTCATGAATTCTTCATCAAGTTCAAGTCACTGGCCCTCCAACTCAAGCAATGTGGCATTGGTTCCTTTTAGTTGACAAAAGTCATCGAAGATTGAAATTGGCTTAACCTATTTTAATTAGACAATGATAAATCATCAAATCAAACTAGTAATATCCAATTTTTAACAAGTCCACTGGCAAGAAAACTCCCTAGTTTGGTGCTAATTCAAAGGTTTCCACAAACCAACCTTCACTTAAAACTCGAAAAATGCAATAAAATATACCTAAAATTTGAGGATATGGTCATTTACCTTAAACAATTTAAAAACCATTATTGTAACAAAATGAAGACAATTCTTCAAAACAACTCTACAAAAATTCATGTGCTCGAAGAACGATGCTAGAAAACCAACGACCAATAGTTAGTTTAAGATCAATGCAATTGTTAATATCATTTGTGCTGAATGTATATTTTCATGCATGTTAAGATGTATTGGTACCCATAGAACTACCTAGTTTCTCAAGAGGAAAACTAAGCAACAAAAGAAAAAAAATCCTCCTTTTATATAACACTACTATGGTTTCAATTAATTTGCCTTCCTGCATCGCTGAAAACATCACGTTTCAAGTACCGTGGGCCTCTAGCTCATCCCAAAAATAAATTATGAACTTCCTAGACTTTCTTGTCTGCCCATATTTTTTGTCATCTATAGATATCAAGACTACAAATATGAAATAGATGCCAGCTCTATGTGATGCATTGTTGTAAACATCAATTTACAATAAGCTTGAATATATTATGATCATTTTGTCACTCCTTTATTTTTCATGTTGGTCAAGAATGATCCAATATACCATTATTTCTTTTTGGAAATAATATTATATAAATTTCAATATTCTATAATCTTTTTACCAAATTCTTAAAATAATTTCTGCTTACTTAAAATATCAATCCCTACCATGCATAAGTAAGACATTTTCTGAATAATAATCCTTAGGAGTTTTTCAAGTTTGCCAAGTTGAATGGAGAAATATACAAGAAAGGAAACAAGTTCACAATTGTTGCAAACTTCAGTGAGATGATCAGAATCAAAATGATGGGATGATGCATGTGACAGTTGTTGTATTCATCTGAAAGAGGAAAAATCCACAATGTGATATTCCATCCACAAACAATGTTTGTTAAGGCATTGTCTAATGGAATAACATTTTTCATGTAGTTTATTTGGGTGTGAAGTCTTTAGATAAGCCTCCCTAATCTATACTTAAAAGAAACTAGTTGTTGATGGTTAGGAATATATAAACCAAAATCTTCTTTTTATTATGTATGGTAATAGGTGGAAAACACAACCCATTTATCCAAGAGTAACATTCTTCCAATAGATGGAATTGTGCACCATTTTTATGCAGTGGGAAACCATATTATGACACCCACACCCATATATTTATTGAACTTGTAAGCCTAGGGCACTTCCTTACCTAAATGGATTTGTACCATGAAGAAAAGGTTTATAAAAAACAAAAACAAGCCTCAAAATCAAACTCAAAGTTGTTTACTATTAGATTAGGCACATTCTCTCATCAATAGAAAGTGTTTATGCCAGAAATTGTTCCTAGACTACAAGAGAACAAGCCAACACAATCTCAAATATCTCAATAAAACAAAATAGGGTTTTTAGGTTTTTCAAGGTTTTTTGGTTGAGAAGTTTGATGACAAGAGGGAATGCATTCATAAATCCAAATAAACGCTAAATCATAAGCATAGAAAGGCTGAGATGCATAACATAATAACCATAATCCAACACAAAGCAACACTGAGGTTCATCCACAAATGGCGAGCACTCCAAGTATAAAAAATTTAAACCAGCAATGAAATTACCAACTGAGTAACTAAAACAAGCTATCAATGAAGCCAAAGAACAAACTGAAGGGTAAATAGAGCATATATTTCATAATCAGTCTTTCAAATACACATAAGAGTCATTTACTTAGCTTATGAACAAGTATGAAGACCTCCTCTTGCTAGCCAAAAAATCAAACCATCTATCCTCTTTGTGACATACATTAATATTATCCTCCTAAATTGGTTAAGGAATTGAACCCTAACTGCTTTTAGCCTACCCATTGAAATAGTTTCATCTAAATAATAATTACAAAAATAAAGTAACTTTCAAAACCTAACTAATAACTGATCATCTTAACAAACTTTATAGATCCTTAGCTGCTTCAACTAACAAGGCTATCTCTTCTAGAGCTTGGGCCTTTCTTCTTGCTTTCAGTTGATCTGCTTCCATATCTGCAATATTTCTAGTTAGTTCTTCATTTTTCTGCTGCAAATCTTGGATGGTTTGCTTCAACATTGTAAATTGACCTTCTGTATTCCTCTTCCTTTTCAATGCCTCTCTAGAAACTGCAATCAGCTCCCGATAGTGGCTATTCACCTCATCCAAATCCTCTCTGAGTCTTCTGTTGGCCATGACCAAGCCATAATTTTTCTCCTGCATGTATTCCACCTAATACTTATATTGTTTTACCCTTCTTTGTAAATTCTTTTTTTCTGAATCAAAGATTTTATTTCCTGCTATGGTTTGCATCTCATTTGGAAGCCATGGAATATTTAATCTCTTATAAATTTCTTCATCTTCTGGAAACAATTCTGTAGGAGTTTTAGGAAGACCTAGGAGTTCTTCAGTCTCAGCTTCACATGGAACCTTTTCCTCAACCATCACCTTCTTTTCTGAGTAAGAAGCCTTTATCTCACCTTCTTGTTGTTCCTACAACATCTGACTTCGTACCTCTAGAAATATATTAGATAGTTTAGTATCAGTAAGGACAGAATCTCTTTCTGATTCCATTGGCCTTTTACCTTTACTGTCACCCTTATCATCATTCAATTTTTCATTAGATGAAGAATCATCTATCATTGTTACTCTTTCTTTGTTCAATTTAGGGTTCAGCAACTTCTTCATATTCAGTCTGAGCTTATTTATAGGTCTGGTTTTTGGTCTCCACATAGGAGCAATCTCCCCCAACATTTTCAAAGTCTTACCCTGATTGGTAACTGAGGAAAATTCAACAACTTTTAGTTTCTTTCTTTTTGGTAATGCTACCTCATCACCCTGGCTGTGAAATTCCTTTTCAGTACAAACCCTAGTTGCATCAGTGACAGGGACTTTATCATCCTCAAATAGGCATTTCTCATCTTCTGACAAAACTGTGATAGGACTTTGTCTTTGACCTTCAATATCCTCTTTCTCATATGAAATCTTCTCTGCAAGTATAGCCTTTTCAACAGAAATTGTCTCTGCTGGTACATCATTTTCAACAGGCTCGATCTTCTTGATATCTGACTGTAAATTTTTGCTCTCATTGTCATTAAGGTGTTGTTTAGATTCAAAGTCTTCATTTGCATGATCTGAAAATTCCTCTAATTTAACCTTGTCTTCATCTTTGACCTTTACCTTTTGCCTGAGCTTTCTAATCAAAGTCTGTCCTTTATCAGCTTGTCTTCTATGAGACTATCCTTCTTGACCATTTTGAAAACCTAACCAGAAAAGGAAGTACTCCCAAGTCTTTCCCCTACTCTGCAAAATAGTGTTTATGATGAATTTGATAATTCCATGGTGGAAAATGGACTGTTTAGTATGATTTTGGTGCTCCTTAATTCTACAAGACATCTTCTGTAGACTCTTTAGAAAGAAGAAGGGCAAGCTCATCTTGGACTCATTACTGAGATGTTGAAGAAATCTGAAGCGAAATTTGAAAACGAAGGCATATCTTCCCTCACAGGTAATATAACTCTGTAAGACTTTAATTGGCTCTATCCATTTAGGCTTGAAGTTATGAATGGGTGCACCTTTACCCCAATCTGCAATTATACCAGGTAGTAAGTACTTTTGTGCATTGAAGGTGAATGGAACCTTCTTAAACCATAGTTCTCCCTCGTTCTTGATCCGTGTTGCCTTAGCTACCAACTCATTGGTCAATTTTAATTGTAAAGTATCAAAAGACACAATGTATTTATCATAGAATTGAGCAAATTTATCGGAGACCTTTGCATGATATCCATCAATCTTTTTGAAAAATGTCAACCAATATGCCTTAGAAAATAACCCTGCACATTCTGGAAAATTATCTATCCAACTTAGGTTAGTGGGCTCAGCTCTATTTGTTTTTCCACTTTTCTTCATATTCACTATGGTTTAACAGCACCTGTCAATTATCCTATAGTCTATCTATCTTCAAATCATAATAGTCTACCTTAACACACAGTTTAGGAAATCTTTTATGCCAAATTTCAACAGTCTGACCTAATCACAGAGTTCAGGAAACTCCAACAATTTTGATTTGAATTTTATTGTTTTAGATGATGAATACTTGGATATATTTGTTAATAGTTCATCATTTATTGTCTAATAGGTGAAAAAATCATATCCTTCCTTTGAATTTTAACATTAAGGATTTTATCAGAAAAAACCCAAATTAAGCAAGCCCTAGCAAATGACACATGGGGTACCTGCTCAGAAGATCAATACAATCACTGGAATGAAATCACTTCAATGGTTAGGTGTCAAATTTCACGTTCCACCTGTCTCTAACTGTCCAGACCACTTGAAACTGTCGCTGCTGGAAATCCCTAATTCCTCATTCAGTTGTAAAAACCTCGATTTCTCAGCACTGTGTTCTCACCACGACTTTCAATATCCCTTGTATCCTTCAGACCAGCATCATATTCCCGAAAAATTCTGCCTCATTCTACTCACTTCCATCACTCACCCTGTTCTGCATGCAGTCGCCACGATTTACCTCATACGATGATCGTCCGCGTGTTTCAATGATGAACTATACAGGACACATATCAAATGTAACAAATGATGTGATTAACACCTCAGGGGAAAGACACCTGAAAAAATCGGACTGAAAAATGATGATTTTGGCATTCGCGACTTTCTTATAGCACTTTAGTGTATTAATTTTGCTCTTGCGCTACAAGAAAGTCCAATCACATAATTTCACATCATTAGGCCACTAATAAAGTTTAAGACTTGTTTTATATTCTTAATCTTGACCTTAGTGTCATTTATGAAACCATTTAATCCATATATACCTTGTGGAACCCTTCAAGAATGAAATCTAAGCAAAATTTATAAAAGCAGGCTTAAAAATAAGAAAAATCAAAATCATGAAAATTAAAAGCTTGAACTCAAATTAACCTTTATAAACAAAATTTCCTAGAATAAAAAACACTATCAAGGTTCAAAAACATAAATAAAAGCATAAAACTAAGGAAGACAAAATCATGACCTAACATCTGGCTCTTACTACAGGATGAAGTCCTCGTTGTGAGGCTTCAAGAACCTGTAGACCAATGCCTTCTTTGCTGCTACCTTCTAATCTACAAAATTTCCATTGGGTTATGGAGTCCTTATTGTAATCACACCAGTATATACAATGAAAACTAAAATTCCCCTAAAAAACTGTAGAAATGCTTGAGGAATCGTCCATTAACTGGACTTGACAATTCCTCACCTTCCAAAGTCTGTAGAACAAAAGTGTTATTTTCCAAAAACTTAGATACTAGGAAAGGGCCAAACCAGAGGTTATCAAATTTTCCATGTTTCCCTTTTTGCTC
>LPNX010972338.1:591496-618534 GCA_001517045.1 Pseudotsuga menziesii
CCTACTGAGAAAGTATTGTCTTTGATTCTCTTGTCAAATCTATCTTTTATCTTCAATTTGTATAGCTGTGACTTTTCTTCCACTTTTTCTCTATTCTGGTGCAACTCTATCATTGCATAAATCCTTCTCTGCATATCATTAGGTTCTTCCTGACAATATTGAAAAAAATTCATCACTAGGATACCCAACTGGACAGGAAAAAGTGCATCTGTACCATACACTAATTGGAAAGGAGAAGTTCCAATTGCTTGTTTGATTGTTATTCTGTCAGCCCATAATGCATATTTCAGCATGGAATCCCATGATCTCTTATTATGCTTCAACAATTTTTTGATACTCTGAATGATATTTTTATTGGAGGACTCTGCTAAACCATTACCTTGGGTATAGTAAGGAGTTGAATGTTTCAACAAGATGCCATTCTTTTCACAAAATTCTCCCATTGCCTTAGACTTAAAAGCATTTGCATTATCTGTTACTATTCTCTGAGGACACCCAAACCCACTGAGGATATTTTCTTCAATAAATTCCATAATCACCTTATATGTGGCATTCCTCATGGGCATAACTTCCACCCATTTGGTAAAGAAATCTGTTGCAGTCAAAATCCAATTGTGTTGTCTTGAGGAGGATGGACTTATCTCTCCTATAAAGTCCATACCCCACTACTGGAAAGGGGCACTTACTGCAATTGGTTTTAAAGGTAATGACAACAATTTTTGTTTACCAGCAAATTTCTGACAAGGGATGCATGCTCTTACCTGCTGATATACATCTGAAAATAAAGAGGTCCAATAGTACCTAGCTCTTAAGATTTTGTATGCAGTTTCCTTCCAATACTTGTGACCTCCATAAGCACCCTCATGGGATTCAGAAATCACTCCTTCAATTTCAGGTTTGTCTAAGCATCTGAGTAGAATACCCCCTGGATCCTTCCAAAATAGCTATTGTTCTACCAAACAGTACTTAGTAGTTCTTAGCTTCAAAGACCTGGAAACTTTTCTATCTAAGTGTTCAGGACATTGTAGATACAACAAAAAATATACAATGCCTGCATACCATGTGGATGCTAAATAGAAGTCCATAATCTTTTCTTTCTCCAACTCTGCTTGATTTTCTTCCTGAGCTGGCTCCTCTGCCATCAAATGTAATCCTAAAGCTTGGCAATTTGACTCAGCCAATAGCTTGGCTAAACCTTGTCCCTTCACTAACTTGGTAGGTCTCATATCTACATCATACTCCATGATTTTAGCAATCCACTTGCCTCTTTTTCCCTCGCTGTCAGGTTGTGTCAAAACATCTTTTACAGCAGCATTAGGCACATATGAAATAAATTTGGAATGCAAAACATAGATTCTAAATAATTTCAAAGCTTTTACCAAAGAATAAGCCTGTTTTTCCAGGATACTATATTTTAATTCAGAATCTCTGAGAGTTTTGCTGAAGAATGCAATGGGTTGTTCAAGACCATCCTTATTCTTCTGCAACAGAACAACAACTAATGTATCTTCAGATGCAAAGGAAAAGGTTAGAAATTTTCTGGTAAAATATGGACTTACTAATACAGGAGCTTCGGTAAGAGCCATATTGATTTTTTCAAATGAGTTCTTTGCTTCAGTGGTCCACTTGACTTCTTGATCCTTCTTTAGCATGGCTGTAATCTACTTGATAGTCTCAGCAAAGTTTGGTATAAACCAACGCAGAAAGTTGATTTTACCAATGAAAGATTGGACATATTTTTTACTCCTTTCCAGACTTATCTTCAATATTGGTTTCACTCTTTCTGGGTCAATCCTTATACCATCAACTGAAACTAAATGACCCAATAAGTTGCCTTCCTGTACAACAAAGTGTGACTTCTTTGGATTCAAGGATAAACCAAATTTTCTACATTTTAGGAAAGTCTGTTTTAAATGTTTTAGATGTTCATCATCTGATTGTGAAAATACAGTAATATCATCTAAGTAAATTACCACAAAATTATCCTTTTCCCCAACAAAGGCTATAGCCATAGCCCTTTGAAAAGTTGCTCCAGCATTCATTAAACCAAAAGGCATCTTATCATACATGAAAGTTCCCCAGGGAGTAGTAAAAGCTGTTTTTTCTTTATCATCAGGATGCATAGAAATTTGATTGTATCTTGAGAAGCCATCAACCATAGAAATCCTCTGTTCCCCAATAACCTTCTGCAATATTTGCTCAACTTTAGGCAGAGGATAATTATCCTTTAGTGAAGATCTATTCAAGTCTCTAAAATCAACACATAGTCTGATTTCTCCGTTCTTTTTCCTAACAGGAACTAGATTAGACACCCATGAAGAGTACCTGAGAGGAACAATGATCTTGGCATCTAATAACTTCTTAACTTCTTTTTCAATAACAAGAAACAAAGCTGGATTAATCCTCCTCAATTTCTGACGAAAGGGTTTAACATTCGGTTTTAAAGGTACTTTATGTTGTATAATCCCAGTATCATATGTTCTCAATTCTTCATAAGACTGTGCAAAGACATCAACATGTTCCTTTAAAAATTTAATGTACCTGTTTCTCTATTCTGCTGTGAGTGCTTTTGAAATCTTCACCATTCTAGGATGTTATGTTGTACCAATGTTACAATCCACCGCATTTTCTTCTGAAGACTGTACAACAGGTTTTATAGGTGTATCATCTTTTGAAAATATCCTTTCTAAAGGTACCAAACCTTTTGGGATGAAATTAACTTTTAGTTCAATAATCTTGTGGCCAGCAATTTCATGTTCAACAATCTCTTCAACATCTTCATCCTCATCAACTTCTTCTTGATCAATCAGGGAATTAGAAAACTCATGTGTAAGCTCCAAAAATATTTTAATTTCAATGTCATATTCAAACACTCTTCGTTGCTTTACATTATCAGGTACAGAAGGTCTGTACCTAACCTCAATGGGATACTTCAACTATGTGGTTTTGGGAATTCTAAAATGTGTAGCTGCTAAATCCAATGAATCAGCAGTCTGATTATGATCCCTTGGAATACAGGTAATGTTAAAAGCTACAAAATAATTGTCGATAATGTCTGATACCTCATTTCGCTATACTTTCAGCAAATCTTGTTTCACTTGATAGTTTTTCCTCACTTGCTGAACAACTAACTCAAAGTCGCCATATGTAGAAATCTGTTGAATGCCCAAATCTTTAGCAGCCTTCAAACCTAATAGCAAAGCTTCATATTCAGCAATATTATTTGTAGTAATAAACTCTAATTTATACATCAACTTTACTATTTCACCACCTGGGGATATGAGAAGAACCCCTGCTCCAGCACCTTCTTTGCAAGATGATCCATCAAAGTATAATTGCCAAAGCTCATCTTCGTGTTCCTTACTGCATTTAACTGGTTTTTCCTTTTCAACCTGTAACAAACCAATAGTATTATCATCATCACTAAAATGTAACATGCAAGTACCCAAATCTTTATCAACAACATACAGAGGATGGTTTGTAGGGTTCTTGTCATCTATCACAATATAGGAAAATTGAAGCTCTGTACAGCCTTTTATTTTCTCCTCCAAACACAGGAATAGTAGCATATGTTAAATCCATTTGTAAAGTTCCACAAACTTTCTTTGCCCAAGACCTAGAGAGAAGTAATCCAAATTTAGGTGTAATATCTGCTACTACCACATCCATGATCACACTTTTCATTGGTAACTAAGCCAAACTAACAACCATGTCTTTAATCACACCCAAACACTTTACATCTCGTGAATCAAAAGCATACATATCATGGTAGGGTTTTGTTATACTCAGACCTAAAGCCTCCATGACATCCTTTGGCATTTGGTTATGTGATGCTTCTGAATCTAAAAGACAGTTATGTATCATTTGTTCATGGATAGTCAATGTAATGTAGAATGGAGGTGAAGCACCTACCTCATTCTCAGTTTTTTCATCCGAAGCTGATCCAATAAATATCTTAGGATTTTCTTCTTGCAAATTCACTGTATCAGAAAGAGGCTGATTTTTTGCTGAACCAATCATTTTAAGAACTGATTCTTTGTAAGAAGGATTTTTCATTAATTCAGTAAAAGGCATAGGAATCTTTATTTTGCCTAATTCATTTTCCAGATTAAAATTTTGCACAGTTTTATTAACCTCTTCAACCTCCATACTCTTCTTTTGTTTATCCTGAATTTGTTTTTTCTTTGACACAAGATCAGATTGTTGTTTAGTAGGTACAACTACCTTCTTCTTTGGGTTTTGTACTACTTGTTTTGGGCCTGACCTCAAATTCAAAGTCTTCGTTGGTTCATTTTGATAGATATTAGTAGTTACAGCAGTCATTTTCATATTTAAATCATCTTCTGTTTCAAACATATCATCGTCATAATATTCTGCATTTAAAAATTCTTCCTCAGTCACAAAACCCTCAGTCAACTGTTCTCCAAAATAGTTCATATCATGATCTGTGTCTTCAAATAACACTTCCTCTTAAATCTCTTCTTCATAAACAACATTGTTCTGAAGAGGTGGGGGTACCCTTTGATCCTCAGTCTCTCTCCTTTCCTGCTATATATCATTATTTCTTCGTTCTCTAGGTATGAAGCGAGGAGCAAACTGTCTTCTGAATTGGTTCTGATTGTTAGGGTTTCTTTCACCTTCTTGAACAGGCTTGTTTGAATTTCTTTCTAGTTCTAACTTGTTTAATTTTGCAGTCAAAATATTCACTAACTTGGCCATCTCATCAATTTTACCTTCTGCAGAATGGGATGTTGAAACCCCTGGTGCTGCTTCCTTCTTACTTTTCCTATCATACATCTACTAAGTTGTTTCCTTCTTCAATCTATTGGAGGCCAATATATTAGACTCAACCTCTAACACTGCATCTTGCATGTTCAGTAAAGAAATCGGTCTTCTTTCCCTTAGTAGTAAGGAAAATTCATGGTCGAAAGCATTTGCATATGTGAGTTTTTCAGATGTTTCTGAAGGTTTTATTTCTGCAGGAATTCTGCCATACATTTTATTGAATCTTTTCAAAAAATCTGCAATGGTTTCATCCTTATTTCTCCTAAGGGAACCAAACTCAGTTATATAATAAGTATGATCTTTGGTGTCACCCCGTTGTCTCATGAAGAGGTCTTGAAGCTCTTCTATGATGGTGATAGAATTTGCAGGCAACTCCCTAAACCATTTTCTGACATCTCCATCAAGGCTCTGCACAAACATCCTCATCCATACGTCCTTAGCTTCAATATTCTAGTTATCAGCATAACTGAGAAAAGCTTCCCAGTGTTCTTCAGCTGTAGTTTCACCTTGTCCATTAAACCTAGGCAGGTATTTCTGATAATCACCTCCAAGAAGTGCATTCAAAGGGTGAGACAAAACCAATGGTGCATACCTGGCTGCAACCATTTGGTCCATCATATCTATAGGCTGATTTTGGGCTGCCATTTTAAGGTTGACTGACTTTGGTGATGGAGATATTTGACTGGAACTTGGCTGAAAATGGATTTTACTAACTTTCAGATGAAATAGAGGAATTTTACCATGAGATACTATTTTTGCCTTTTTGAAGGATTGAGGATCAGTGAAAACTTGAAAGTTACTGACATGAATTATAGGCTTTAACCAAGGTGAAGTTTCTTCTTCTTTTCTCAAAACAGATAAAGGTGATGAACTATCTAACTGATCAGGGTTATATAGGGCTAGTGATGACTAAGACCTTCTAATCTTCCTTATTGTTTTCAGTATCTGTTCTAGGTCTGAAACACCCAACTACACAGGTGAAATAGGTTTGTTTCTAGTTCCAATTCCCCTAGTAGCCACTGTGACAAACTGGTGAAAAGTAGTCTTTAATATTTACTGGTTTAAGTTCACCTCTTAAAACCAGTGAAATGATAGGTATCCCAGGGAAAATTATGTTTTCAACTTCGTTCCCCAACAACGACACCAAATATGTTTATGGCAGAAATTGTTCCCAGACTACAAGAGAACAAGCCAACACAATCTCAAATATCTCAATAAAACAATATAGGGTTTTTAGGTTTTTCAAGGTTTTTTGGTTGAGAAGTTTGATGACAAGAGGGAATGCATTCATAAATCCAAATAAACAATAAATCATAAGCATAGAAAGGCTGAGATGCACACCATAATAACCATAATCCAACACAAAGAAACACTGAGGTTCATCCACAGATGGCAAGCACTCCAAGTATAAAAACTTCAAACCAGCAATGAAATTACAAACTGACTAACTAAAACAAGCTATAAATGAAGCCAGAGAACAAACTGAAGGGTAAATAGAGCATATATTTCATAATTAGTCTTTCAAATACACACAAGAGTCATTTACTTAGCTTATGAACAAGTCTGAAGACCTCCTCTTACCAGCCAAAAAATCGAACCATCTATCCTCTTTGTGACATACATTAATAATATCCTCCAAAATTGGTTAAGGAATTGAACCCTAACTACTTTTAGCCTACCCATCAAAATAGTTTCATCTAAATAATAATTACAAAAATAAAGTAACTTTCAAAACCTAACTAATAACTGATTATCTTAACAAACTTTACAGATCCTTAGCTGCTTCAGCTAACAAGGCTATCCCTTCCAGAGCTTGGGCCTTTCTTCTTGTTTTCAGTTGATCTACTTCCATATCTGCAATCTTTCTAGTTAGTTCCTCATTTTGCTGCTGCAGATCTTGGATGGTTTGCTTCAACATTGTAAATTGACCTTCTGTATTCCTCTTCCTTTTCAATGCCTCTCTAGAAACTGCAATCAGCTCCAGATAGTGGCTATTCACCTCATCCAAATCCTCTCTGAGTATTATGTTGGCCATGCCCAAGCCATCATTCATCTCCTGCATGTATTCCACCTGATACTTATATTGTTTTACCCTTATCTGTAAATTCTCTTTTTTTGAATCAAAGATTTTATCTCCTACTATAGTTTGCATCTCATTTGGAAGCCATGGAATATTTAATCTCTTATAAATTTCTTCATCTTCTGGAAACAATTCTGTAGGAGTTTCAGGAATACCTATGTGTTCTTCAGTCTCAGCTTCACATGGAACCTTTTCCTCAACCATCACCTTCTTTTCTGAGTAAGAAGCCTTTATCTCACCTTATTGTTGTTCCTGCAACATCTGACTTCGTACCTCTAGAAATATATCAGATAGTTTAGTATTAGTAAGGACAGACTCTCTTTTTGATTCCATTAGACTTTTACCTTTACTGTCACCCTTATCATCATTCAATTTTTCATCAGATGAAGAATCATCTATCATTGTTACTCTTTCTTTGTTCAATTTACGGTTCAACAACTTCTTCATATTCAGTATGAGCTTATTTCTAGGTCTGGTTTTTGGTCTCCACACAGGAGAAATCTCCCCCAAAATTTTGAAAGTCATACCCTGATGGGTAACTAAGGGAAATTCAACAACTTTTAGTTTCTTTCTTTTTGGTAATGCTACCTCATCACCCTGGCTGTGAAATTCCTTTTTAGTACAAACCATAGTTGCATCTATGACAGGGACTTTATCATCCTCAAACAGGAATTTCTCATCTTCTAACAAAACTATGATAGGACTTTGTCTTTGACCTTCAATATCCTCTTTCTCATCTGAAATCTTCTCTGCAGATACATCCTTTTCAACAGAAATTATCTCTGCTGGTAAATCATTTTCAACAGGCTCGATCTTCTTGATATATGACTATAAATTTTTGCTCTCATTGTCATTAAGGTGTTGCTTAGATTCAAAGTCTTCATTTGCATGATCTGAAACTTCCTCTAATTTAACCCTGTCTTTATCTTTGACCTTTACCTTTTGCCTAAGCTTTCTGATCAAAGTTTGTCATTTATCAGCTTGTCTTTTGTGAGACTGTCCTTCTTGACCATTTTGAAAACCTAACCAGAAAAGGAAATACTCCCAAGTCTTTCCCCTACTCTGCAAAATAGTGTTTATGACGAGTTTGATAAGTCCATGGTGGAAAATGGACTGTTTAGTATGATTTTGGTGCTCCTTAATTCTGTAAGACATCTTCTGCAGACTCTTTAGAAAGAAGAAGGGCAAGTTCATCTTGGACTCATTACTGAGACGCTGAAGAAATATAAAGTGGTATTTGAAAACAAAGTCATATCTTCCCCTCAGAGGTAATATAACTCTATAAAACTTTAATGGGCTCTATCCATTCAGGCTTGAAGTTATGAATGGGTACACCTTTACCCCAATCTGCAATTATACCAGGTAGTAAGTACTTTTGTGCATTGAATGTGAATGGAACCTTCTTAAACCATAGTTCTCCCTCGTTCTTAATTTCGGTTGCCTCAGCTACAAACTCCTTGGTCAATTTGAATTGTAAAGTATCAAAAGACACAATGTCTTTATCATAGCACTGAGAAAATTTATGGGAGACCTCTGCATGATATCCATCAATCTTTTTGAAAAATGTCAACCAATCTTCCTTAGAAAATAACTCTGCACATTTTGGAAAATTATCTATCCAACTTAGGTCAATGGGCTCAACTCTATTTGTTTTTCTACTTTTCTTCATATTCACTATGGTTTAATAGCACCTGTCGATTATCCTATAGTCTATCTATCTTCAAATCATAACAGTCCGCCTTAACACACAGTTCAGGGAATCTTTTATGCCAAATTTCAACAGCCTGGCCTAATCATAGAGTTTGGGGAACTCCAACAGTTCTTCTTTGAATTTTACTGTTTTAGATGATGAATACTTGGATATATTTGTTAATAGTTCATCATTTACAGTCTATTAGGTGAAAAACTCATATCCTTCCTTCGAATTTTAACATTAAGGATTTTATCAGAAAAACCCCAAATTAAGCAAGCCCTAGCAAATGACACACGGGGTACCTACTCAGAAGATCAATACGAGCATTGGAATGCAATCACTTCAATGGTTATGTGTCGAATTTCACGTTCCACCTGTCTCTAACTGTCCAGACCACTTGAAACTGTCGCTGCTGGAAAGCCCTAATTCCTCATTCAGTTGTAAAAACCTCGATTTCTCAATAGTGTGTTCTCACCACAACTTTCAATATCCCTCGTATCCTTCAGATCAGGAACATATTCCTGAAAATTCTGCCTCATTCTACTCGCTATCATCATTCACCCTGTGCTGCATGCAGTCACCACGATTTACCTCATACGATGATCGTCCACCTGTTTCAATGATAAACTATGCAGGACACATATCAAATGTAACAAATGATGTGATTAACACCTCAGCGACAAGACACCGAAAAAAATCGGACTGAAAAATGATGATTTTGGCATTCGCCACTTTCTTATAGCACTCTAGTGTATTAATTTTGCTCTTGCACTACAAGAAAGTCCAATTACATAATTTCACAACATTAGTCCACTAATAAAGTTTAAGACTGGTTTTATATGCTTAATCCCGACCTTAGTGTCATTTATGAAACCATTTAATCCATATATACCTTGTGGAACCCTTCAAGAATGAAATCTAAGCAAAATTTATAAAAGCAGGCTTAAAAATAAGAAAAATCAAAATCATGAAAATTAAAAGCTTGAACTCAAATTAACCTTTATAAAGAAAATTTCCTAGAAGCAAAAATACTAGCAAGGTTCAAAAACATAAATAAAAGCATAAAACAAAGGAAGACAAAATCATGACCTAACAGAAATAAAGCAAGAAATATTTGCTAAACATAAGCAGTGTCTATTAGGCTCGGTGACAATGACATTAAACGAATAGACATGGTCAATAAATTCCTAATTGAAAGAGCTCATCACATACTTTGTTAAGAGATGAATTATAATTTTAACATTTATTTTCGATGTCAATTGGTATAGGAAAGTATTTTTCTGCAATGGCATTAGGTTTTAAAATTTGTATTGAGAGAGGATCTAGGTCCTCTTGAAGATTCAAAGCTTTGCTAAGAGAGTGTAAGAGTGTGATTGGAATTTCACAAATTCAACTTTTCTCCATTGGACTATATCTAGTTAAACTTTGGTATTTCTTGTATAATTCGTTGTTTTTTCTCCAACTCTACTCATATTATTCCTAAATATATTAATATCTCATAAAACAAGGGTTTTCACTGCACAAGCATATTTCACTCGAACTTAGAGGCCACATGAATACCCCATTTTTCACCCCTAAATTGTATTGAATCAAATATGTAAATGATATACATATGCATTAAGGGATATCAAATACAACGCCTAATTAGTGAATTCCCAGGTGTGTATCATGCAAATAAACTTATATCGACCATGGTAAAATCAAACTATGTAAATGATTGTATTGAACTATAATACACTAGCGCATTGACTCATCTTGTGGCATGTGAACACTGATAGTTACTGACAGCAAACCTTTTCTATTATTGCTTCTTGCTCTCACCACCATGACAACCTTTGAGATTTATCAAACATCATCAATGTGTTTGAATCTTTTGTTCATGTCATTTCCCTACCTCACTTACATCACTGGTGGCTAGGTGAAACTGTTTTTGTCTTGTTGCACATCCGTCGTTAATGTCATCAAGACTAACACCACCTATCTCCATAAATTGTTCATAGGCATGAATCCCACTAACATTCTCATTAACAAGATGCTCACAATCACCATTCCTTTCACCTACAAATCATCCTGTTTCTTGTCAATGAATACAAAGGCCCGTGAATTTATGTTGGAGTAATACAATATCATGCACAAATACATATGGGGGGTTTGGTTTGTAAAATCCACACTAAGAACCCATAGTAAGAATACCGAACTGGAAATAAAAACGACAACGAAGATTATCCAAGAATCAAGGATTTTTTAATATTTGCCCCCATCCCAAACTACTTGGAATTATTTTTTATGGTGCCACACAACAACGTTACTATGGTTTCAAGTTCCCTGACTACTCACCTTAATGATCCAAAGTGGAACACATCCTATGGTGCTAAGTGGGACACTGCCTATGGTGCTAAGTGGCACATCTCAATAATTCCAATTGGTGTTTTTCCTATGTTTCCTAGTCTCAAGATTTATGGTTCCAAGTATTAAGCTCTCAAGGTGCCACATGTCATGCAATTTGGTTCCAAGTGTCATGAGGTCAATGGTGCACATGCCATCATTCCTTTATTGTCAAAACTTATGCCCTTGATGGTGCCAAGTGTCGTTCCTTTTTGGTGAAATGTGGCATTATTCCTATGTTACCAAGGGTTGTGCCGCTATGATACCATGTGGGATCATTCCTATGATGCCAAGTGTCACATCCTCATTTGGTGCCTAGTGCCTAAACTACCAAGTGTCATGGTTCCAATGTTACAAGTGCCCCAGATTCTATGGTTCCATGTGGAATTATTCCTATGTTTCCAAGTGTTGCTCCTCTATGGTGCCATGTGGGATCATTCCTGTGTTTCCAAGTGTTGTACCCCTATGGTACCATGTGGGATCATCCCTATGGTTCCAAGTGTCACACCATCACATGGTTCCTAGTAACTAAACTGTCAAGTGTCAAGGTTCTAAAGTTACAAATTCCTTGGATTCTATGGTGCCAATCATCTCAACCTTGAATTTGCACCCTCTCATGGCTATAGCTCATCCTGAACAAAAAATTTCTACATGTATGATTATGAACTTGGTTGCACATACCTTACAGGTCACCAGTAGCCTCTCTAGATAAGGATTCAATTATTGTTGCAAGTTCAAATCCAAATATAGATGTGAACTCAATTGGTAGAGTGAAAGATATAGTGTAGATTGGAGCACGAACAACATACCTTCTAGTTCATTAGCTTGTTTTAGATTCTCTAGTTGCATAGTCAATGTCAATAAAGTCCATTCAATGTTGTTCCTTCCTCACTTCCTTGGGTTCCCCAACATCCAATGCTTATGTAGGTGTTTCTATCTTTGCTCTTGCTTATTCCTTAGCTATCAGTGAGGTGGTTATAACTAAACCAAATAAAATAGAACAACACCAACATGTTGCAATGCTTATGCCATGTATTACAACTTATATGGTGACAATTGGCATGCCTTTTATGCTACCAACTGGTATGCCTCCTATGGTACTAATTGTCACATCGATATGTCTTGTGCTAGGATCTCTATGGAACCAACACCTCATATGCCCCATGGACCAAGGTTCTATGGTGCCATGTGTTAGGATATCTATGGTACCAATAACTCATATTCCATGTGTTACAACTAATGACTCTTTTCCCCACATGTAATGGTTCATTAGTGTAAGTGGGATCATTTCTATGGTGCCAAATGTCAAGACTCTATGGTTTCCAAAACCAAGGTTTGGTGCAAAGTTTCAGACCTCCTTTCCCTATGAGGCCAACGTTTGTTGCACCATGTTTCACATACTTTATGTATGCCATGTTTTATATAGGCCAAGTTTCATAGTTATTATAGTTACATGTGGCCAAGGAACATTATTTGTACCAAATTTCACAATTTTCTGGCACCACATGGCCTCATTTCTTTGGTGTCACATGTCATGTTTTTGACTAGTCAATTTGTAGCACATATCATTGGGAAATTAGCATGACTTAATGGCATTGGGAATCCCATCGAATGGGTTTTTCCTAATGAATGGGTTTTAAATCCCTCAAATAGCAATATCACTATGGAGAGAAAGGATATGGCTAAGTAATGACTAAATATAATAATAAGGAAAACCAAACATGTACAATGATTTCTTGGGTTCTTTTCGTAATAACAACATACACCAAAATCCCTCAATTCTCAATACTTTTTAGAAATATTTTATCTCGATAAAATCAATTGAATGTAGTGACCACAATAACATCTATTAATTTATAATAGGGCACGATGGAATCGAACCTCCAATCTCCTGCTTATAAGAAAAATTCTCTTCCATTGAGCTAGCACTCTTCTCTTAGAATATGAGACTTACATTTGTAATAAAGTAACCTTAGTGATTTAGGCTATAAAAGTTAGTGTTGGGTTATTATTAGCTTTTAGGATTTTAGACAAATAAAACCTTGCAACCCCTTTAAAAGAGAGGTGAATGTCATTGCAACAGTGTGAAATGTCTTAGTAATATAATTTTGTGTTATTTTGTTCCTTTATTTCTCATGGATATCTTCTTCACTAAACCTTGACTAGGGTTTCACCATTTAATGATATAGTGTTATATTTTTATCATTTAATCAATGTGATCTGGATCTTAGCTGAGAGAATAACATGCACAACAATAATCACAAGAGACAAGAGACACAAAGAGTTTTCCTTGGGGAAACCATAAACTAGAAAACCCCACAACTTTCTCAGAGATAGAATGAGCACCAATGGCAAAAGTAAAACCCAAAAATAGAAAGATGATCTTTGACAATTTTCCTCTCTCTCACTTGTGTGAGCTCCTCTTCTCTCACTCATGCGCTATAGTTGAGTGAGTGTGTGTTTCAAATAGAGAGTCTCACTCTCTATTTATACTAGTTTTCCACTTGAAAATTACTTACCAGGGCCGACCTCACTAGGAGAGTCTAATAACCCTAGTACCCCTCAACTGTGGGGACTCTTTCCCCAACGTACAAAGGAGGGTTAACCTCCATGAATTTACATGACTTGATTACATTAATGGTTCTCATGATAGGAACATTGGGGTACAAAGAAATACAATATGTAAAATATACAAGTGAACACACTCCGAAGTTACAAATACATCAACACTCCCTCTTAACTAGGAAGTTATTCTCTTGACGCAATTCATCAGCACAAGTCTTCGCCACTGGATCATTCATCCAAGCTGGATCATCACTGGATCATTATTATCATTGGATCATCATCAAAGTTGGATCATCATCAAAGCTAGATCATCATTGGATCATCATCATCATCACTACTCCCGCTATCTCGAGCAAATGGTTCTATCTCTCAATTATTCTCGTCATAGGAAGTTCTACAGAGCCATCCCTTTTTCATGCTGGTTATAGGCCTATCCTCCATGTAGGCTTTCATCTTCTTTAGCGCTTATATCTGAACATGGGAGGGCCATCCTGCCACCATGTCGGAAAGGCCCGCCCAACACTTATATCTGACCATAGGAGGCCTAGCCTGCCACCATGTCAGAAAGGCCAAACACTCACATCTGACCATGGGGGGACACATCCTGCATCCATGTCAGAAAGGATCAACACTCACATCTGACCATGGGGGGAACACATCCTGCATCCATGTCAGAAAGGATCAACACTCACATCTGACCATGGGGGAAACACATCCCGCATCCATGTCAGAAAGGCTCAACACTCACATCTGACCATGGGCGGAACACATCTTGCATCCATGCCATAAAGGATCTTCACTTACATCTGACCATGGGAGGAACACATCTTGCCACCATGTCAAAATGGATTTGCACTTACATCAGACCATGGAAGGAACACATCCTGCCACCATGTTAGAAGCTCTCTGCACTTACATATGACCATGGGAGGAACACATCCTACCACCATGTCAGAAGGGCTCTGCACTTACATCTGACCATGGGAGGAACACATCTTGCCACCATGTCAGAAGGGCTTTTCACTTACATCTGACCATGGGAGGAACACATCCTGCCACCATGTCAGAATCAGCTCCTACACTTACATATGAACATGGGAGGAACCAATCCTACCACCATGTCAAAAAGGCTCTCGGACTCATCACTTCTCCTTAGACGGAACCTCAATATAGAGAACACCAAGCTTCTCCCTGAAGTACTCAAACTTCACTTTGGCCATTTCTAGCATAGAATCACATCAGGGTTGATTACGTCCAAGGATAACCTGCAAGCTTCACCAGGACTAATTACATCCGAGGACAACCTAGAGGACCGTTTACACCTGAGAAACCTATGAGCTTCGCTAGGATTTTATGCTCAGACAACTTGTCTCACCTGCTATGCTAGAACTCCCTATTTCGAGAGATATCGATCTGGATCACAAACTGGAGCTTCACTGATCCTCTCTCCCAAGTAGCTAAGCAAGTGGAAACATATTTTGCCTCGGTTGTACTCAGCGCCATGGAAGACTCTTTCCTATTAAACCAAGAGATCACACTTGATCCCATACTGAAACAGCACCCCAAAGTTATCTTCCTCTCAATGACACTTCCCAATCCGAATCCACATAACCCTCAAGGTTAATCTTCTGATTCGCTTCGTAGTTGAGCCCATAATCAACTGTACCCTTTATGTAACTTAGAACATGATTTGCATCAATTAGTCAGGAACTGGCTCAATGTGTTCACAGTAAAGCAAATATCTGGTCTCATATTCCTCAGGTACATCAATGACCCAATCATCTGATGATACATTGTGGCATCAACTGTCCTTGATGAAGCATCACTCAATAGCTTCTGGTTCGATGCTATAGGTGTGGCCATGTCCTTACAGTCCATCATCCCAAACCTTTTCAGGATCTCTACTGCATACTTCCCTTGTCCAAGGAATATTCCATCCACACTTTGCCACACCTCCATGCCTAGAAATTAGTGCATCATACTAAGTCCTTTATCTCGAAATCGATAGCAAGTCTCCTTCTTGCATATCTAATGAGTTCCTTTTTTCTTGTCAGGAACAAAGACATCGACATATAACAGAAGCATCACTGGTCTTCCACCTTCAACTTTGAAGTAAAGGTTGGAATCCGCTTTACTCTCAGTAAATCCTAGATCCATTAGTAAATTGTCCATCCTGTCGTACCATGTCGAACCTTAGGATCTTCTGCAGTCAGTGCCTTTGACGTGGAGCATCATTCTCTCTCTGCATTTCATACTTTATGTATTGAAAAATTATGTACTGGAGTGACAAGTATCTTCCTCTGCTACTAATATTCTATGTATCCATCTAGGGTCAATGGATACTAAGATCCTCTATCTTGAAACATTCTTCTCACACCCATCTGTGAGCTTGTCATCCTCTATAGGATTTCATCTTAAACCTTGTATCAAAGGTTAATATCTTCATCACTCTAGGTGATCTTCAAGCTCCTCATGTATGTGTTATCCCATGGGTGTCTTCTGAGCTCGTGCAATTCCTTCTTTAATTTGCAAACATGAGTATGCCTGTCATGTGTCTTAACTTCTAGTGGATGCAAATGTATCTTTGTATTCTATGCCTTCTTTCTGTGAGAAGCCTCGTGCTATGAATATTTCCTTGTATCCCATGATGTTTCCAACTACTGCATGATGGAACTTGCAGATACCACATCCTAGACATCATTCTTCTTGAACTTGTACTCTCCTTCCCTTTCTTCTTGGATAATTCTTCATAGCTGGAAGAATTTGCATCAATGATGTCACTCAACAGTGTCACATAACTAGAGTGTGTCTGAGGCATCTTGAAGTCTTGCCATTCTATTCTTCATTTTGGATTATTTCTTGAACTGTCGTCACTTGTTCTTTGGAACAAGTCTCATCCTTCTTTTCTTGTAAGCGATTGTACACAATCTTTCCTTCAAGTCAAATGCGTTAGTTGTATGGTTAGAAACATTTCATAAGGCTTATTAATAATGGAAAATTATTATGCATAAAGATATAATCATGCAACTATTTTAGCCAATACAACATTCATCCATATCTCACAGAAAATTTCTAGATGCTTTCCATCTCTACCATGACATCATTGAGATTGTGCACTAATCCAATATGTCAGCAAAGAGGTTTCATTATAGATAAGTAGCGATGGAGAGTTGTATCGCACCATGAGCTACTTACCCATCACATGCATATTAGTATTATACTGTCATTAATGTAAACATTCTATCATGCATAACACATCAACTAAATATAGACAAATGCATAACAAAACAATATCATGAAATAACAATTGAACACTTATCTTTTATTTGTTTCGTAGGTATAATCCTTCTTGAGCCTTCATCTTCATCATTTTCTTCATTCATAACATCATTATTTCTTATCCAAATGCTAAGATGGATAAGAGGTTCTTCAAGAATTGAGTTCTTCATATTCCTCATCGCTTGAGGGATCTTCTTTGAATTGTGAGCGCTTGATCTTTAGTTGCTCCCATATTCTCTTCTCATATTATGAGTCGAGCTTCTTCTTGTGTGCACTCTTCCTAGAGTCTGTTGAAGGTAATCACTTCCTTCTAGCACACATTCCTTGAATGAATGAATCCCGTGATCCTAGGAGTCCATTCAAAGTGTTTATCACAATTTCTGCATTTCTCTATTGCTTCAAGTTGTTCTTTCATTTGAGAGTTTCTTGTAAAGTATGACTGTATGGTCTATGCATTATGGATTTTTACATTCTTCAACTGGTTTCTAAAAGTCATCTTTTGATTTATGTTCTTCCCTTCAAATAGCTTAGTCAAGGAATCAAACATCTCTTTAGGTTTCTTTAGGGAAGACACTTGTGGTATAAGATGATCCTTGATTGAATCAACAATGATCCTCTTGGCCTTAACCAAGTTCTTCTCGTGTAAGGATTTAGCCTCATCTCCCTCTGGAACTGGAACCTCTCCACTTATGTAGGTATCTAATTCATTTTCTTCAAGAACCAGTGAAATCCTATACATCCAGGCTTGGAATTTTTCATCTTCACCAATATTTTCATCAAGCTAGTGTGATAGGTCATTTTGAAATGAGAACCTCAAATGTAAATAGCAAAATATTAGATCTTACCCATTTGAGGTGTCTATCCTAGTTCCGGATCTAACTGATCTAGGGTTTGTCAAAGAAACCCTAATTTTCAAAACTTGGAATCTTTCAAATCTGATTGGATAGAACTATGTGCCTCCCAAAGGCGAGCTGAGAAGCATACTCATTTTCCCAAAACTGTGATCAGAACTGCAAAATATGTGATTCCCTAGTTTTCTTCAATTTCTTCTACAGAAATGTCTGATATGGTTTCTGTGGTATATCCAAGAGTACTACTCCCCTGTATCTAAAATTTCACACTGAGGTAGCCTCATTTGTTCTCTTTCCAGCACTATAGGTTTGAGCAGAATTGGTTTCACTAATTGGGACTTATGAGATTTTTCCCAAGGCAATGATTTTCAGGACTGTTCATCATAGAGAACTTGTATAGATTGCCACATGTCACTGTTTCATCATCAGGGTCTGAAATTTTTACTACAGAAATTACAGTACATTCCCTATCTGTAACATATTTAGAAATTTAATTTGGTTCTTTTTAGCTTGAGATAGAGCAATTATCCCTAGGTGTCCTATTTAGGGATGAATTCTATGAGAGGCTAGAACCCTGATTTGTAGGAATCATATCTCCCTGAATATAGAGAAGATAAGGCTGAATTTTTTACAAAGTGTTCATCATGAACTTTTATTTGGCTTGTAAAACTTTTGACTTCTGATTCTTCTCCAATATCGAGATAGATCGAATGTACCAAAACTACTAGTTTTAGTATTTTAGGGTTTTTTGGTCTTGGGTCAAATTAAGGTTTGACTTTCCCGAAGTTTTACCCAACCAAAACTTACGATATTTGCCTCTAAATTTCTATTTTGAGGAGGAGATAAATCCTATGCTAGGCTCACTCAAAAATTCCTCATCTATGAAAAGTCCTAATTTCCCACAGTAGTGACTGAAAATGGCCAAAATCAAATTATGCTTCGATAGAAAGATGCGCCCTTTAATGGAGAGTTATCCTAGCCTCCTTTTTCCGATGATCTATGGAGAGAGACCCAAAACGTAAGAAGCCCTAGATTCTACAGCTGCATAGTGTCTTCTTCTCAGGTTAGCTCTAATAGCATGTTACATTTTTATCATTTAATCAATGTGATCTAGGATCTTATCTGAGAGAATAACATGCATAGCAATAATCACAAGAGCCAAGAGACACAAAGAGTTTTTGTTGGAGAAACCATAAAGGAGAAAACTCCGCAAATTCCTCAGAGATAGAATGAGCACCAATGGCAAAAGTAAAACCCAAAAACAGAAAGATGATCTTCGACAGCGGTTCTCTCTCTCACTTGTGCGAGCTCCTCTTCTCTCACTCATGCGCTACAGTTGAGTGAGTGTGTTTTTCAAATAGAGAGTATCACTCTCTATTTATACTAGTTTTCCACTTGACAATTACTTACGAGGGCTGACCTCACTAGACGATTCTAATAACCCTATTACCCCTCAACTGTGGGGACTTTTACCCCGAGTTACAAAGGAGGGTTAACCTCTATGAATTTACATGACTTGATTACATTAATGATTCTCTCGATAGGAACATTAGGGTACAAATAAATACAATATATAAAATATACAAGGGAATAGATTCCAAAGTTATGAGTACATCAACATATAGTACCTTTGTAATATGGTATCACAAAGAGAAGATTCTACGGGTTAAGTTTTAGATGTTGTTGCATGCTAGAAAGAGTATTTCCACTTCCCTAAGCTCACGTCCACAAATATGCAATTGAATCACAAAGAGGAGCTTAGACCTGACATATCTATCTGAAAAGGATCTACAATATCAAAGTGAAGTGATCTAATTCTATAACAAAAACCTTGATTCGCAAAAAGAAGAATCACCAATATATCAAACATAACACCAAAGAAAAATAAATTGCTATGTAACAGTTCTAAACATATTCATATTTGTAACAATTTAAAAAAGTTAGCCACTAATGTACCAATTAGAAGGTTTTCTCTTTTTTAATGTCACCATTCGAATGAGAGTAAGGTGTGAAGTTTCGAAACAAAGGAGCTAAGCCACGAACGATCATGAAGAGAATATTCTAATGGTTAAGTTTGACATCTCATTGCCTGTTAGAAAGGGTATTGCCACTTCCCTAAGCTCACATCCACAAATATGAAACCAATCACAAAGAGGAGATCATGCCCACATATCTGTATAAAAATGACCTACATTATCAAAGTGAAGTGATCTCATTCTATAACAAAAAACTTAATTCACAAAAAGAATAATCGTTAATCTATCAAACATAATTCCAAAGAAAAGGAAATTGATATGTAATGATTCTAAATGGATTCATATTTGTAACAATTTAAAAAAGCTAGACACTAATGTACTAATTAGAAGGTTGTCTCTTTTTTAATGTCACCATTCGAATGAGAGTAAGGTGTGAAGGCTCGAAACAAAGGACCTAAGTTGCAAATGATCATAAGAGCAACATCAAATTCAATTCCTTTAGAAGATCATGTATATTGTCATTTGTTGAGACTGTCATATGGGTTGAAGTTGGTGCAACCTTATCAAATATAAGTGGAGTCATTTTACATAAAAGAGAGTAGTTGTCACTAAGGATAAGAGACAATTGCCATACACCTATCTATCATCGCCATACAAGAAAAGGAAGGAAGGCAATATCAAATCAACATATTCAAGTCCTTCAGAAAGATGTTAAGGGACATGACCAAAACAAACATGTGCAAAACAATGAATCCATGTCTCAATGGAGGAGGCTCTAGTTTGCTCGCCACATCTATCATCCAACGCATGGACATTATCAAAGCACACTTTTAGTGGGGTCCAAGCTAGTGTAATGTGGAAAATAACATGTTCACATATGAGGGATTTAGTGCTTTTTACAAGGGGGTCTCCAATGGTTTGTTAAGACAAGCAAATTACACAAAAAATCATCTGAGAACATTTAGATCTACAATGTCGAGTCACACAATGTGTGCTCTTGTATTTGTTAAAGAAGATATAGCCATTGTTGAAGATCCAACAAATGCAAACAATGGTGATGACCGTGTTGAAGAAATGACAATTTCCACATTTTAAGAAGCTCAATATTTGAACAAAGAAAGTGATCTAATGTAGATAAATCTCAATGTGGATGGTTTCCTAAATAGTTCAGGAGTATGTGGATCTTGGTAATTATATGTTTGTGAGGGTCATGCTACATCTAGATGGAGAAATTCATATGTAACTCAACATGGATGGTTGTCCTATAATTTATAAGTTCATAGATATGGTCTCCCAAAACTCAAGAATTACACTCAAAAGCTATACCTCCATAAGAGTTACAAAGCAATTTTATGAAGCTCTACCCAATTGAAGAACTATTTTTCAAAGAAGATTTTGAAGAACATTTGGTTATGTTTACCTATGATATTTTTCTTTTCAGATTTATGGTTCCAAGTATTAAGCTCTCAAGGTGCCACATGTCATGCAATTTGGTTCCAAGTGTTATAAGGTCAATGGTGCACATTCCATCATTCCTTTATTGTCAAAACTTATGCCCTTGATGGTGCCAAGTGTCATTCCTTTTTGGTGCAATGTGGGATTATTCCTATGTTACCAAGGGTTGTGCCTCTATGATACCATGTGGGATCATTCATATGATGCCAAGTGTCACATCCTCATTTGGTGCCTAGTGCCTAAACTACCAAGTGCCGTGGTTCCAATGTTACAAGTGCCCCAGATTCTATGGTTCCATCTGGGATTATTTCTATGTTTCCAAGTGTTGCTCCTCTATGGTGCCATGTGGGATCATTCATGTGTTTCCAAGTGTTGTACCCCTATGGTACCATGTGGGATCATCCCTATGGTTCCAAGTGTCACACCATCACATGGTTCCTAGTAACTAAACTCTCAAGTTTCAAGGTTCTAAAGTTACAAATTCCCTAGATTCTATGGTGTCAATCGTCTCAACCTTGAATTTGCACCCTCTCATGGCTATAGGTCATCCTGAACAAAACATTTCTACATGTATGATTATGAACTTGGTTGCACATATCTTACAGGTCACCGGTAGCCTCTCTAGATAAGGATTCAATTATTGTTGCAAGTTCAAATCCAAATATAGATGTGAACTCAATTGGTAGAGTGAAAGATATAGTGTAGATTGGAGCACGAACAACATACCTTCTAGTTAATTAGCTTGTTTTAGATTCTCTAGTTGCATAGTCAATGTCAATAAAGTACATTCAATGTTCTACCTTCCTCACTTCCTTAGGTTCCCCAACATCCAATGCTTATGTAGGTGTTTCTATCTTTGTTGTTGCTTATGCCTTAGCTATCAGTGAGGTGGTTATAACTAAACCAAATAAAATATAACAACACCAACATGTTGTAATGTTTATGCCATGGATTACAACCTATATGGTGACAATTGGCATGCCTTCTATGCTACCAACTGGTATGCCTCCTATGGTACTAATTGTCACATCGATATGTCTTCTGCTAGGATCTCTATGGCACCAACACCTCATATGCCCCATGGACCAAGGTTCTATGGTGCCATGTGTCAGGATATCTATGGTACCATTAACTCATATGCCATGTGTTACAACTAATGATTCTTTTCCCCACATGTAATGGTTCATTAGTGTAAGTGGGATCATTTCTATGGTGCCAAATTTCAAGACTCTATGGTTTCCAAAACCAAGGTTTGGTGCAAAGTGTCAGACATCCTTTCCCTATGAGGTCAACATTTGTTGCACCATGTTTCACATACTTTATGTATGCCATGCTTTATATGGGCTAAGTTTCATAGTTATTATGGTTACATGTGGCCAAGGAACATTATTTGTAGCAAATTTCACAATTTTCTGGCACCACATGGCCTCATTTCTTTGGTGTCACATGTTATGTTTTTGACTAGTCAATTTGTAGCACATATCATTGGGAAATTAGCATGGCTTAATGGCATTGGGAATCCCATCGAATGGGTTTTTCCTAATGAATGGGTTTTAAATCCCTCAAATAGGAATATCGCTATGGAGAGAAAGGATGTGGCTAAGTAATGACTAAATATAATAATAAGGAAAACCAAACATGTACAATGATTTCTTGGGTTCTTTTCGTAATAACAACATACACCAAAATCCCTCAATTCTCAATATCTTTTAGAAATATTTTATCTCAATAAAATCAATTGAATGTAGTGACCACAATAACATCTATTAATTTATAATAGGGCACGATGGAATCGAACCTTCAATCTCCTGCATATAAGACAAATTATCTTCCATTGAGCTAGCACTCTTCTCTTAGAATATGAGACTTACATTTGTAATAAAGTAACCTTAGTGATTTAGGCTAGAAAAGTTAGTGTTGGGTTATTATTAGCTTTTAGGATTTTAGACAAATAAAACCTTGCAACCCCTTTAAAAGAGAGGTGAATGTCATTGCAACAGTGTCTTAGTAATATAATTTTGTGTTATTTTGTTCCTCTATCTCTCATGGATATCTTCTTCACTAAACCTAGACTAGGGTTTCACCATTTAATGATATAGTGTTAGATTTTTATCATTTAATCAATGTGATCTAGGATCTTATCTGAGAGAATAACATGCACAACAATAATCACAAGAGACAAGAGACACAAAGAGTTTTCCTCAGGGAAACCATAAAGGAGAAAACCCCACAAATTTCTTAGAGATAGAATGAGCACCAATGGAAAAAGTAAAACCCAAAAATAGAAAGATGATCTTTGACAATTTTCCTCTCTCTCACTTGTGCGAGCTCCTCTTATCTCACTCATGCGCTATAGTTGAGTGAGTTTGTGTTTCAAATAGAGAGTCTCACTCTCTATTTATACTATTTTTACACTTGACAATTACTTACCAGGGCCGACCTCACTAGGAGAGTCTAATAACCCTAGTACCCCTCAACTATGGGGACTTTTGCCCCGACTTACAAAGGAGGGTTAACCTCTGTGAATTTACATGACTTGATTACATTAATGATTCTCATGATAGGAACATCGGGGTACAAAGAAATACAATATGTAAAATATACAAGTGAACACACTCTGAAGTTACAAATACATCAACACTCCCTCTTAACTAGGAAGTTATTCTCTTGACACAATTCATCAGCACAAGCCTTCGCCACTGGATCATTCATCCAAGCTGGATCATTATCAAAGTTGGATCATCGCTGGATCATTATCATCATTGGATCATCATCAAATATGGATCATCACTGGATCATCATCATCATCACTACTCCCTCTATCTCGAGCAAATGGTTCTATCTCTCAATTATTCTCATCATAGGAAGTTCTATATAGCCATCCCTTTTTCATGCTGGTTGTAGGCCTATCCTCCATGTAGGTCTTCATCTTCTTTAGTGCTTATATCTGTACATGGGAGGGCCAGCCTGCCACCATGTCGGAAAGGCCTGCCCAACACTTATATCTGACCATAGGAGGCCCAACCTACCACCATGTCAGAAAGGCCCAACACTCACATCTGACCATGGGGGGACACATCCCACATCCATGTCAGAAAGGATCAGCACTCACATTTGACCATGGGGGGAACACATCCTGCATCCATGTCAGAAAGGATCAACACTCACATCTGACCATGGGGGGAACACATCCCAAATCCATGTCAGAAAGGCTCAACACTCACATATGACCATGGGGGGAACACATCCCGCATCCATGTGATAAAGTATCTTCACTTACATCTGACCATGGGAGGAACACATATTGCCACCATGTCAAAATGGATTTGCACTTACATCAGACCATGGAAGGAACACATCCTGCCACCATGTTAGAAGCTCTTTGCACTTACATCTGACCATGGGAGGAACACATCCTACCACCATGTCAGAAGGGCTCTGCACTTACATCTGACCATGGGAGGAACACATCTTGCCACCATGTCAGAAGGGCTCTGCACTTACATCTAACCATGGGAGGAACACATCCTTCCACCATGTCAAACTCGGATCCTGCACTTACATATGAACATGGGAGGAACCAATCCTACCACCATGTCAAAAAGGCTCTCAGAATCATCACTTCTCCTTAGAAGGAACCTCGATCTAGATAACACCAAGCTTCTCCCTAAAGTACTCAAACTTCACTTTGGCCATTTCTAGCATAGAATCACATCAAGTTTGATTACACCCAAGGATAACCTGCGAGCTTCACCAGGACTAATTACATCCGAGGACAACCTACAGGACCGTTTACACCTGAGAAACCTACGAGCTTCGCTAGGATTTTATGCTCAGACAACTTGTCTCACCTGCTATGCTAGAAATCCCTATTTCGAGAGATATCGATCTCGATCACAAACTGGAGCTTCACTGATCCTCTCTCCCAAGTATTTGAGCAAGTGGAAACATATTTTGCCTCGGTTGTACTCAGCGCCATGCAAGACCCTTTCCTATTAAACCAAGAGATCACACCTGATCCCATACTGAAACAGCACCCCGAAGTTCTCTTCCTTTCAATGGCACTTCCCAATATGAATCCACATAACCCTCAAGGTTAATCTTCTGATTTGCTTCGTAGTTGAGCCCATAATCAACTGTACCCTTTAGGTACCTTAGAACACGATTTGCATCAATTAGTCAGGAACTGGCTCAATGTGTTCATAGTAAAGCAATTATTTGGTCTCATATTCCTCAGGTACATCAATGACCCAATCATCTGATGATAAATTGTGGCATCAACTGTCCTTGATGAAGCATCACTCAATAGCTTCAAGTTCGATTCCATAGGTGTGGCCATGTCCTTACATTCCATCATCCCAAACCTTTTCAGGATCTCTACTGCATACTTCCCTTGTCCAAGGAATATTCCATCCACACTTTGCCACACCTCCATGCCTAGAAATTAGTGCATCATACCTAAGTCCTTTATCTCGAAATCGATAGCAAGTCTCCTTCTTGCATATCTAATGAGTTCCTATTTTATTTTAAGGAACAAAGTCATCGACATATAACATTACCATCACTGGTCTTCCACCTTCAACCTTGAAGTAAAGGTTGGAATCCGCTTTACTCTCAGTAAATCCTAGAGCCATTAGTAAACTGTCCATCCTGTCGTACCATGTCGAACCTTAGGATCTTCTGCAGTCAGTCCCTCTGAAGTGGAGCATCATTCTCTCTCTGCATTTCATACTTTATGTATTGAAAAATTATGTACTCAAGTGACAAGTAGCTTCTTCTGCTACTAATATTCTATGTATCCATCTAGGGTCAATGGATACTAAGATCCTCCATCTTGAAAACATTCTTCTCGCACCCATCTGTGAGCTTGTCATCCTCTATAGGATTTCACCTTAAAACTTGTATCAAAGGTTAAGATCTTCATCACTCTAGGTGATCTTCAAGCTCCTCATGTATGTGTTATCCCATGGGTGTCTTCTGAGCTCGTGCAAGGCCTTCTTTAATTTGCAAACATGAGTCTGCCTGTCATGTGTCTTAACTTCTAGTGGATGCAAATGTATCTTTGTATTATATTCCTTCTTTCTATGAGAAGCCTCGTGCTAGGAATATTTCCTTGTATCCCATGATGTTTCCATCTACTGCATGATGGAACTTGCAGATACCACATCCTAGACATCATTCTTCTTGAACTGGTACTCTCCTTCCCTTTCTTCTTGGATACTTCTTCATAGCTGGAAGAATTTGCATCAATGATGTCACTCAACAGTGTCACATAAATAGAGTGTGTCTGAGGCATCTTGAAGTCTTGCCATTCTATTCTTCATTTTGGATTATTTCTTGAACTGTCGTCACTTATTCTTTTGAACAAGTCTCATCCTTCTTTTCTTGTAGGCGATTGTACACAATCTTTCCTTCAAGTCAAATGCGTTAGTTGTATGGTTAGAAACATTTCATAAGGCTTATTCATAATGGAAAATTATTATGCATAAAGATATAATCATGCAACTATTTTAGCCAATACAACATTCATCCATATCTCACAGAAAATTTCTAGATGCTTTCGATCTCCACCATGACATCATTGAGATTATCCACTAATCCAATATGTCAACAAAGAGGTTTCATTCTAGATAAGTAGCGATGGAGATTTGTATCGCACCATGAGCTACTTACCCATCACATGCATATTAGTAGTATACTCTCATTAATGTAAACATTCTATCATGCATAACACATCAACTGAATATAGACAAATGCATAACAAAACAATATCATGAAATAACAATTGAACACTTATCTTTTATTCGTTTCGTAGGTATAATCCTTCTTGAGCCTTCATCTTCATCATTTTCTTCATTCATAAAATCATTATTTCTTATCCAAATGCTAAGATGGATAAGAGGTTCTTCAAGAATTGAGTTCTTCATATTCCTCATCGCTTGAGGGATCTTCTTTGAATTGTGAGTGCT
>LPNX010972338.1:638357-648427 GCA_001517045.1 Pseudotsuga menziesii
TGGAATTTAATTCTCCAATTTTAGGTTGATTTGCAACTTCTTCTCCTCTCAAGATTGCTCTTTTTTTCCTCTTTCTTTCTCTATCTTTCTCTCTTATTTATTCAGTGTTGCTTTGATTCCTAAAAGATATTTTACTTCGACATTTTTTGCTTCCCATTGTGATCAAGATCAACAATCCAAATTCATACCTACAACAATATATAAATACAATACACAATTGTTTCAAATAGGATAGTCAATTCTGAAAGATAAAATTAGTAACATGTTTATGTATTATGTTTTATGTTTATATAGAATTTTGTTTAGGAATTCGGGTGAGAAATGAGGTTAGGAGGGTGGTTTGAATGACATCAATGCCTAAGTCCATTCCCGCACATTTTTGTATGACTTTTTTACAAAATTCAGACCTCGATTGAGGTAGAAGCTCGATCGAGGGTTGTAGAGTTACCTCGATTGAGTGTTTAACAAACCCTCGATCGAGGATTTGATTAAACCCTTGATTGAGCTTCCGATAAAACCTCGATCGAGGTATTTAAATACCTCGATCGAGGGATTGAAAAATAGAGATTTATACCTCTTATAGGAAAATCAATGTTTCTTTGTGTCTTCTAGGGGTGTAAACCCTGCATTCATGGCACACAACTGAGTGGAGTTCATGCCGATAGATACATCACTGAATCCTATATCCATTGAGATATCATGCATGCATTTTGGCATTCATATTGGTTGTTTTTAATTAGTTCTAAAACTTACACTTAGAAAACCAGACAACAACTTCGAAGCAGCTCAAAGAAAAATCCACAGGGTAAAATATACACATCCGAAAATTTCTTAAAAATGCACAACCCACACATCAACGTTTCCTCTTCAAAAGGGTATCTTTGGTTTTTCAATTTTTAAAAACAGTGAAAAAAAAGTTGGGATGGACACACATGTGTATAAAATGATGTTGAAATCAAATGTGGTCACTTTTGAAAAATAATAAATAATTGTATATTGCGAAATAAATTAACAAAAAAATATGCAGACCACGGTGCATTTTGTGTAGATCATGCTCATGTATATATATTTTTTAAATTATTAATGTAAGATTGAATTATCGGGGTTGGACATGAGCCACTTATTAACTTCTTCAATTTTTTATGGTCACATAGTTCATTAAATGAAAATTTTCACACATTAAATGACATCGGAATATATATTTTTTTAAATTCATTAGGAAGCCAACATAATATTATACAATTTGTTTTTTTACTGCAAGTCGAAATTCACATGGCATATATGCGTTTCGAGGGCTTATATCTAGCACATGAGTAAAAAAATCAGGTTTTCATCGCCAAATTTGGCCAAAAAGTGTTACCCACCTTCATGGAATCACCCATACCAAAGAGCATAGTATCATCAATGAATTGAAGGTGTGAGGTGACTTCCCCATCTAGCCTGATCCCCTACATAGAATTTTCTTGGGTCATATCTTTTATGGACCAACCCAGCCCTTCAACCATCAACATAAATAAGAGCATGGAAAGAGGATCACTGGTGATAGGGTGGAGGGTAACCTTGAAAACAACACAAATTCCTTCAACGGAGTTAGACACAACACCCACAAATGTTCAGAACATTTTAGATCCAACACGGTTGATTAAAAAAACATAAGACTTGTTACATTACCACTCTCACCCAATGTAGGAAAGCTGGTTGAAACACTACCCAGGGGATTTTCAAACCTGTTCTGAACAAAAATCACCAATCAAACGCTAATTTCATTATGCTCTGGAAATTTCTATTCAGTAAATTGATACGTTGGTTTTCCTTACCGACTATTCCCACGTTTCCAACACATATATTTATAAAAATATTATTACCGACTGATTTCTCCAACGCAAGAAGTAAGAAGGGAAAACGAAATGTATAAAATCAAGCTCAAATTTAACAAACTGAAATTGTTTATTTGATTCACTTTTCTCCAAATTCACATAGAAAATTCCCCTTTCTATTTGTTATTCCATAAAATATCACAAGATCCTCCCTCACTGAGTTTTCTCTGTCTCCTTCTTCCTTTCCTCTAGAACCCTACTACCTCTCTCCCATTCTCCAAATAGAAATCCCCCAAATATATCTACCAGAATGCTGAAAGTTAGGAATTTACTAAATCTAGTTAACCAACTCCTAACAGTCTTTAACAACCAAGCTAGGTGGCTTAATCTCCATGCAGGGAGCTCTTAAACAACCACTTATTCCTATTTTAAGTCAAAGATCAACAACTACACTATTTTGTTACAAAACACAAACTATCTCCAAACTCTTAGGCATGTTTGGCATTGACATCATCATAACATATGTAATATTTAGACCACAACATGTGACAACATGGTCACATTGCTGGCCTTAATCGAATTCTCCTGCATCAGACTCCTAGGATGAAAAGCAATGAACCCCTATTCATCAAATCAGCAATAGAAAATCCTTTAGTTTCTAACTCTGCAACACTCATCCAAGTGGCATACTCTACAAGATGTGTTTTCCACTTGAACAAATATTCCAGATAGTCCTTCTGTCTAGTACTCTTTGCCACTTTAATGTCCAAGATTTCTTCCAGCTTCTAATGTCATATCTTTTCAGTATATTGTACTCTCCTTTAGGAAATATTTCCTTTCTGAGATGGGATAACACTAGGTCTCCTACCTCATAATTATTTTCTCTTCTTTTAGAATCAACTCTTGCTTTGTAATTTTCCTTACTTTTATGTAGCCTTTCCTTACTTTTCTGCACTTCTCTTTTCCAACTATCCCAAATCTCATAGTTCATATACTCCTATAGGATGCATACCATATGGAATTTTAAATGGACCCATACCTATGCTCCGTTAGGTGAATCATTATAAGCAAATTCTGCTTGTGCCATACTTTATCCCATTGTTTTGGATTCTCTCCAACCAGGCTTCTTAACATGTTTCCAAGAATATTATTTACCACTTCAGTTTTCCCATTAGAATGTGGATGATAAGCTGAACTAAAGTTCAACTTAGTACCTAACTTCTTCAACAATGTCCTCCAGAAGTGACCTGTGAAACTCACATCCCTGTCAGAGACAATAATTTTTGGCAAACCATGCAACTTCACCACTTCATTAAAGAATAAATTTTCTATATGAGTGGCATCACTCGTCTTAAAATAGGGAATAAAATGTGCCATTTTAGTAAATATACAACTACAAAAAAAATGGAATCATTTCCTTTCTGAGTTCTTGGCAAACCCAAAATGAATTCCATACTTACGGAGTCCCAAGGCCTAGTAGGAACAAGAAATGGTGTATAAAAACCTATGTTTTGGCTTCTTCCCTTGGCATGCTGACAAATCCTACATCTGCTCACATATTTCTCAACCTTAGACCTCATCCTTGGCCAGAAGTAGAAATGACTCAGCTATCCATAAGTCTTATCACTACTGAAATGACCAGCCATTCCACCATTATGTTTTTCTTGAATCATATTTTACCTCATTGAACAACTTGGAATACATAATTTATTGTTCTTGAATAGTAAACCATCTTGCAACATGTATTATGTCCACAGTTCTCTATCCACTTCTACAGGTTTCTTACAAACTCTATATGCACACTGAAATTCATTGTCAGTTTCATATAAATCTCTAAGATGTTCAAATCCTATAACTTGTATTTGATTCTCTTGTACAATTAAATGACTCATGCTCAATGCATTAGCCACCCGATTGGATTGTTCGCTGATATAATTCAACACAAAGGTAAAACCCTGTAGAAACTCCACCCATTTATCATGTTTCAGGTTCAACTTGGACTGCTGCATAATATATTGTAAAGCATGGTTATCAGAAAACAACACAAATTCCTTAGGAATCAAGTAATGCCTTCAATTTTTCAAAGCTTAAACTATAGCATACATTTCTTTTTCATATGAAGAATATTTCTATTTGGCTATATTTAATTTCTCACTAAAGTATGCCACATGTTTGTCTTCTTGGCTAAGCACAACCCCAATGGCTACTACACTAGCATCACATTTAACTTGAAAAGGATTTCCAAAGTCCGGTAACCCCAACACGAGCTACTCAGTGATATTTTTCTTTAACAACTAAAGGTTACTTTTAGCTTCTGCTGTCCATTTGAATTGATTCTTGTCCTTTCTAATACTCTCAACAATCGGAGAACAAATACCACTAAATTTATTTATGAATTTCCTATAAAATCTTGCTAAGCCATGGAAGCTTCTTACCTCAAATATGCTTTGGGGGGAGGGCCAATCCAAAATTTCTTTGACCTTCTCTGGATCCATCTTCAAACCATCCTTCGAAACCACAAAGCCCAAATACACTAACTCAGATTTCAAAAATGAACATTTATTAATGTTCACTATTAACTTCTCTGCTTGCAGCTTCTCTAAGGCATATCTCAGATGCCTTAGATGCTCCTCCTTTAACTAGCTGAAAATTAATATATCGTTCAAGTAGACTATTACAAATTTTCCTATGAAGTCTCTCAAGACTTCATTCATTAATCTTATGAAAGTACTTGGGGCATTTGATAATCCAAATGGCATAACCAGCCATTCATACAGCCCTTCATTTGTTTTGAAGGTTTTCTTCCACTCATATCCCTCTCTAATTCTGATATGATGATATCCACTTTTCATATCTATCTTAGAAAAGTATGCTGCTCCACTCAGACAGTCCATTATGTCATCCATCTTGGGAAATGGGAACCTATATTTGATGGTTATTTTATTAATGGCTATTGAGTCTGTCCACATCCTCCATTCACCACCCTTATTTGGGGTCAACACTACTGGTACTGCACATGGGATTAAATTTTTATTAATCATCCCTTTATCTAGCAGTCCTTTTACTTGCTTTCTAACCTCCTCATTTGCCTGAGGTGTCAACCTATAGGCTACCTTGTTGGGTAAACTAGCTCCAGGAATGAAGTCAATGTGATGGTTGATATATATCTTGGGTGGCAACTCATCTAGCAAATAATCCACCACAATGTGTCCAAATTCAACCAACATTTCCTGATTTCTTCAGGTAGATCTAAAACAGTAGTTTTCATCACCAGTACCTTGGGCTTGCATATCATAGCATAGTTAACTTCCTCCTTCTCCAACTGCTGCAAATAATTTTTCCCAGTCAAGACTTTTGTTGCTTGTTTCTCTTCTATTCTACCTTCTTGCAAAGGAAGTAAGACATGTTTCATTCCATCCTTATCAAAACTATAGTAGTTCCTCCTACGATCGTGCACTACTTTCTTGTCAAACTACCAAGGTATCCCCAAAAGAAAAACACACACATCCATGGGCGTAACATCACATATTATTTTGTCTTTATATGTACCTACTTACAAATCAATTTCACATTGTTCACTTACCAGGATTTGTTGTCCTTTATGCAACCATGATACTTTGTAGGGAACTAGATGTTTGTTCTTCTTCAAGCTCAAATTCTCCACCATCTTTGTGGAAACCAAATTGTCAGTGCTCCCACTTTTAATCACCATCTTGTGTCATTTTCCTTTGACCTTGCACATGGTTTTGAACAAGGCTTTCCTTTGAGCAGGTTCTACATTTTCCTTCCCAGGCTTCAACAAGACTTTTTTTATCATCAAAGCCTCTCCAGTCTCAAGTAAATTTTTAGTCACTAGCAATTGCTCTTACTGCTGCTCATTCTAAACTACATAGGCCCCTCTCTGTCCTACGTTTTCCTTCTCCAAGCATTCAAAATATCTATGACCCATTTTGTTACAGTTGTAACATCTAAAGATAGTTTCTTTGCCTCTTCCTCTACCTCTACCTTTTTGGTAAGGTCTTCCTCCTATTGAGTCACTGCCCCTGTTTTGTTTCTCCTAGTGATTTGAGTTGTTGGATTCTCCCTTTTCGGCTGCAAACTTATCCCTTCCAGCTATTTTCCCTCTTCCTTTGGATGAACCTCTTCCTCTATTGAAGCTTTGCTTCCTCAATAGCTTCCCTTATGCTCTCAAGGAACATTGGTAGGCCTCTTCCACTGCCCTAGGTGACATCATACTGATTTCATCCTAGATCTCCATCTACAGGCCATTTATACACCTGGAAGTTTCCTTACCTGATTCCCCTACATAACCAGCTCTCAAATTTACTTTATAAAACTCCTCAATATACTCTCTCACAGTCAGCAATATTTGCCTCAATAATTTGGCCCTCATCTTGGCCACCATCCTATCCCATTTCTTGATCAATGGCTTTTTCTTTCTTCTCCTTTCATCTTGCACATTGTCCCACCATAGGTATGCATGCCCTTTCAATCGTGTCACTACCAATATGACCTTCTTTTTCTCCTCAATCTCATCATACTCGAAATATTTGTCCAACTTACTAATCCAGTCAATGAGGTGTTTAGCAGTAAGGCTCCCATCATAGGTAGGAAACTCAGGATTTGGTCTTGATGTGGCTCCTAGAATCAATCGAAAATACCTCATCTTAGGTGTCTTTACCATAAGTGTTGCCTCCTCTTCTTATCACCTCCAGGCTCAATCACATCTCATGCCACTAGATCTCTTTGTCTTCCCAGATCCACAGCTTCCATACGAGCTCTTAGCTCTCTCATTTCCTCTATTACCTCGACATTTACTATGGTTTGGCCTTTGCCATGACCTCAAACTCTACCAATACATACAACCATATCTTCTTTCTATTTCGTTGAGAAAAACAAAACCCGCTATGATACCACAAATTGGTGACAGGGTGGAGGGTAACCTTGAAAAAAACACAAATTCCTTCAATGAAGTTAGACGAAGCACACACAAAAGTTCAAATCATTTCAGATCCAACACGGTTGATTAAAAAAATAGAATCCTTGTTATGTTACCACTCTCACCCCAAAGCAGGAAAGCTGGTTGAAATGCTACCCAAGGGATTTTCAAACCTGTTCTGAACAAAAAATCAGCAATCAAACGCTAATTTCATTCTGCTCTGGCAATTTCCATTTAGTAAATTAATGCCCTAGTTTTCTTTACCGGTTGTTCCCGCTTTTCCACCACATGTATTTATAAAAATATTATTAACCACTGATTTTTCCAACGCAAGAAATAAGAAGGGAGAACGAAATGTATAAAATCAAACTCAAATTTAACAAACATAAATTGTTTATTTGATTCATTGTTCTCCTGATTCACACAGAAAAATACCCTTTCTATTTGTTATTCCAAAAAATATCAATAGAGCCTCCCTCAACGAGTTTTCTCCATTTCCTTCTTCCTTTCCTCTCGAACCCTACTACCTCTCTCCCATTTTCCGAATAGCAATCTAACAAAAATCCCTATCTACCAGAATGCCGAAATTTAGGAATTTACTAAATCTAGTTAACTAACTCCTAACAATGTTTAACAACCTAGCTAGGTGGATTAATATCCACATAGGTAGCTCTTAAACAACCACTTATTCCTATTTTAACTCAAAGATCAAAAGCTGCACTATTCTGTTACAAAACAAAAACTATCTCCAAACTCTTAGGCATGTTTGGCCTTGCCATCATCACAACATATGTAATATTTATACCACAACATGGTCACTTTGCTTGCCTTAGTCGGATGCTCCCGCATCAATCCCCCCATCAAATTCCACATGAGGGACCAAAAGTGTCTATGTGGGATACATTAATCAATATAGAATAAAAAATAATGGAAGTAAGGGAGATGATCCATTTCATCAATCCCTCTGATGATCCATTTCATCAACCCCTCCAAGAAACCAAAAGCTAGAAGGACATTCTCCATATAATTCCAACTTAGTCTATCAAAATAATTTAACAAATCCAATTTAAGGATCATCCCAGGTTTCTTCTAGATTTTGAGAGAATGCACTGGTTCATGGGAAAATACAGTTCCATCCAGGAAATGATTACCTTCCACAAAACCCATTTTCTATGGGGAGATTAGATCGGGAAGAAAGGGTTTTAACCAATTGGCGATAACCTTGGTGATTATTTTGTAGATAACATTGCATAGAGATATAGGGTGAAAATTGTATGGACGACGAGCTCCTTTTTCCTTTGGGATCAGGATTATGAATGTGGATCTGAGAGTCAAAAGAACACCCCTACATAGCCTGGACTCGTCGATGTAACACCCTGGTTTTGACCTCATTTTCATTTAAAGTATATGATGTAAATATTGTATTTCATCGTGGTGTGGAGCTCAAGGCAAAATCCCCACCATCGATTTAGCATGTTGTATTTAGGCAAGTAAATTAGATGTCGATGGTGTTTTGTGCTAGCTAAGCACATTATAATTTTACATCATGTAACTATGCAATTAATAAAATATACCATAGCCAGCTTTGTCAATGCGACTGTTGAAGAGAAGGGGCATGATCTCACAAGGATAAGGGGGGAAACCATTTAAACCTTTGGGCCAATGGAGAAAATCCAAATGTCAAAGGGAAAACCCATAAAGCTGTCAACTACCCCTTTTTGTCTTTTGTGCCCAGTCATTTAGGCAGTGGTTGAGAAATTAATGCATAAGGATGGGAAGAGTATGGGAGTCAAATTCGAATTTGGGGAGCCAGCCATTTTGAAAAAATGTGTATTTGACTTGTTGGGAAAGTAAATGCTTGGAAAAAGCATGCCCAAGCTATTTACTCACCCACACCCTTTCAGTTTTCACCATTCCCATGAAGGTTGGGCACTCTCACGTAGGTGAACCTTGCTGAGCTCCTTCCCATACAATTTATGTAGTTAACTCACGTTTCCATGGCTGGGAAACCCGATTTTGTTGTGTTCAATGGATGGGAGAAGAGACCCACGGTTTTGGGGGTTTAAGGGGATGTTTTTTCCTCTACTCACGTGGCTTAGTTTTCTTGGCATTTTTCCTCCACGATTTTTTTGGTTTTCCTCATTTTCCCATGCCCATAATTCATCCATTTGGGTTGCTCAGTGGTTACAGAGCCAAGTCTTTCCAATTTGGAAGTTTGGGGAGGTCTTTTTTCCCCCCATGTTTCCCATAAACATTTTATGAGTTCATATCTGTGATTTGGGGATTTATGGTGGCCGTTTTTTCCCTTGAAATTCCCGTGGGTGATTTGTGAAACCTTGTTTTCCTTCAGAGGGTTGTTTTCCCTTTCACTGAATTTTTTTTAGTTGAAAAACATTTCCTTTCATGCCTAGCATCTGCATTTTGCGGTTATGTGCATCCTTGTGTTGGATTGGTTGAGTAAGTCCAAGAAACCCATCTGTTAATTGGTTTGCTTGGTTGAGTAAGTCCAAGAAACCCATCTATTAATTGGTTTGCTTGGTTGAGTAAGTCCAGGGAACCTAGCTATTAGATGGGTGACTGAGTCGGGATTTGATTGGTTTTCTTGGCAGAGTAAGTCCAAGGAACCTCCACATTATTAGTTTGTTTCCCCCACGTAGTCTGTGAAAACCAACTGTATGTTGGCTTGACTGTGGGTGTGTGGTTTTGCTGCATGTAATCTTGTTGTTCCCTTGTTCCTTATGGAATCATGCCCCGCTCGGGGCCAGTGGCAGCGTTTCTAAGAGATTGATGAGCACGCTGGTCTATGGTTGGGTGGAATGATGCAGTGACATAGCTGGTTGCGGGAGGCATCGAGCTTCAATTCAAGATAAGTATTCTTGTGCTTTCTAACTCCTGCAACTGTAATTGTTTTGTGGATGAAAATATGAACAATGTTTTTTTTGTGTAAATAAAATTGTATTACTGTACAGAAACCGAATTACATAGTTAACAGAGGCCTGAGGCCCGTCCCAAAACAGGACACCTTGAAACGGGCCGAGGACAGCCCCGCTTAGACAGAGTCAAAACAAATCAGCCAGAAGGATACAGAGTCTTCCCATTTCCTATTTCCCCTTCAGTACTAGCTACTGCTGGACCATGAACGGAACCAGTTACATAGATTTCCCACCCACAAAATTGCAAAAAACTGATATTGTCTCCGTATTTATCACAGAGATAGATATACTGCCCGAGGCCATTTCGGCGGGGTCTAAACAGACCAGAATACATCAACAAAGAAAAGGCCAAAAGGGTTCGACCAAAAAACTGCCTGTCCT
>LPNX010972340.1:0-36194 GCA_001517045.1 Pseudotsuga menziesii
CTGGCAAAATAAGATGTCTAAATGAAACTGGCAATATTGTCTGTGACCCTAACCACTTATGACAATATTTTTTTTTTTAAAACTACAGATACCGTCGCTATATCGACGGACTTCCGTGGAACTTTGCGACGCTGACTCGTCGATATAGCGACGCTTACTCGTCGATATAGCGATGCTTCCTCGTGGAACTTTGCGACGCTTATTCGTCGATATAGCGACGCTCACTCGTCGATATAGCGACGTCATACCGTCGCAGGTATTGGGGTATGGGCTTTTTTCATTCTAGGAAGGGCCGTCGCAATTGCGACGTAGTCCCGTCACTCTTGCCATGCAATTAACGGGTCGTCGCTATTGCGACGAAATGACTGCCACGGGAAAAAAAACACTTAGACGTGGCAATATCCACGCTTTTCCGTGGATATTGCCACGTTTTTGCCGTGGCAAAATTGATCATTTGTACTAGTGTGAAGATGATGACGATGATGATGAGATGAATGATGATATAGATAATGATGATGAAGACGATGGCAATGACAATGAAGTTGATGATGATGAGATTATATGATACTGATGAGGATGATGATGAGGATGAGTATGAGGATGATAGTAATGATGACAATGATAGTTACGATAACAATGAGAATGATATGAATGATGATGATGATGATGATCCTTATAAGAAAGTGTTGGTAGAGGTAAATAAACCCAGTTTCACTATAAGTTCAAAGATTAAAATGTGCTCAATCATAGCTACAAGTTATGCATGCTTAAAATTGTAACCATATCCCACTTGTTATGCATGCTTTAAATGGTAACCATGTCCCATATGCTTTAAATGATGACGATGATGAACTAGATGACAATTATAGTGATGATGTTTTTTATGATGGCGATGATGGAAATGATGATGATGATCATCATCAACATCATCGACATCATTGTCATTTCCATCATGATTATCACAATAGTCATTATCAATGTCATCATCATCATTCATGTCATCATTGTCATCATTGTCATTGACATCACCATCATCATCATAATCATCTCTTTAAGAATCCTATTGTGAGGCATCAAGGTTTCTCTGGTTTGATATCTCAGATAAGCCATGTCATTGACTCAGAATCCTTCACTTATGAGGAGGCAACCAAACAACAAGTTTGGAAAGATGTTATCAACTCCAGTTAATAATGACATCTGGAAAGTGGTTCTCAACTAACCTTAGATTTGGCATTGTCATTAGGTTGATTCCACGAGTTCAAAATCCTATTAAGGTAAGAGAAACAACAACATACATGAGGAATCGCATCTTTGAGGCTCCATTGGGAGTTCATATCCCCTTGTCTTTGAACATGTTTTTGAACACATGTGCCTAAGCGATGGGTCTATTCCTGTCCCCGATCAATCCAAAAGTACTATCAAATGAATCATGATCATTGACATTGGCATTGATATATATGTTGTTATGTCAGGCATTTTCCGATCATAATTTCTAGCTCTAAACCTAGTGCAATTCCTAGTGCGGTTCCTTTCGAAATTTCTGGCATTATTCCAGGCGTTATACCTAGATATATAATTGGCACTATGTTGGATGTTTTCTAGGCATAATTCTTGGATCTATACTTGTCACTATTTTGTGTTTTTTCTTGTCAAAATTCATGGCACAATTCTTGTCGCTAACCCTAGATTAATATATGGTGTATGCTATTCAGGACGTTTTTTTTAGGCTATTCTTGGCGCTATATGGGATGTTTTTTTGGATGCTAATTGGGATGTTAATTTGGATGCTAATTGGAATGATAATTGTGGTAATAATTGGGATGCTAATTGAGACATTAATTGTGATGCTAATTAGCGTCCAAAATAGTGTCAACTTTTAAAAAGGGACGCTAATTAGGATGCTAATTGTGACTCGAATTGGGACTCTAATTGGGATGCTAATTGGGACGCTAATTGGGATGATAATTAGGAGGCTAATTAGCATCCAAAATAGCACAAAATTTTAAAAAGGGATGCAAATAACGCCATTAAAAGCGTCATCCCGTGGAAAAGCATCCACTTTGTCCAAAAAATGATGAAAAATACACTAAAAGTGACAGTGAACGCTAAAAAGGAAGCTAAAAGAGACGCTAATCACAGGGTTTTCTTGTATTTATGGTTTTAATATATAGGTTTAGGAATTATTTGACAAGATTTAGAGGTCTTATAAGAAAAATTGTCAACAGGGACTACACTTCTAGTTTCAATTCAGGCTCTCCCAAACAGTGCATGAGGGTCATGGATTATCAAAATAATCAATTGAAGGGGTCTATTATGATATTAATTAACATTATAAAGTGATAGGAAACAAATATCTTCAGTAGAAAGTGAAATACAAAATTAGTACTAAAAACTAGTTAAAATTAATGCAAAGCTAGAGTAGGCAATGGAAGATCATTGGAAATTTTGACTTTAGCATGAAAAGTTCTAAAATCATATCAGAACTACAATATAACATATATTACATCACTTAATTTAATTTAATACAAACAAATATAGTCCAATTTATTCCTAGTCATTTTCTTTAATTTTTCTCCTAAACCCAACGGACTAAATAGGTAAGAGAGTTCCTCCATGGTACTATCGAAATTGGGAAATTACATCTTCAAGAATGATTAAACACACAACAACCATGATTCTAATGTATAACAGACCAAATATTATTCCAGCAAAGAAGTGGAGAATGACTACAATTGTTAACCAATATTGAGATCACGACGAGCTCGGAGTTCCAAGCTCGTGTTACTCCTTACCCAAATTCGTGAGTACAACCTTTTATGTGGGAAGTTGCACCCACTTTTTAGGGAATTAAGAATATATATATATAATAGAAAAATATAAAATAAACAACAATAAATATGTCTTCCCACCAAGTCAAACCAGTTGGCGGCCCTTCCCATGAAAAAGGGAGCATGAATGATCTTACCATGCTCATTCAAATAAAATAGACAGGCAGAGGAAGAGGAGGAAAAACACTATGATACCGTAGAAAAAGAGGAGGAACAATTTGGTTTCCTTGAATATCATATGGTTGAGGGTCTTCTCTAAAAGAAACTACCATTTTTGAAGTTCTTGTCGAGCTCTTACAATTAATTCTAGGCATGTCTTACGATTTTCATTTAACATAGGAAGAGGAGGAGAAACACTGTCATACTTTAGAAAAAGAGGAGGAAGAATTTGGTGTCTCAAAATATTACAGGGTCGAGGATATTCCATGGAAGAAACTACCATTTTGAAGGCCCTATCTAGGTCTTATGGTCGATTCTAGGCAGGACTTGCTATTTTTATTTGATGTTTTTGTCTTTCGTTTTATAGCACAAATATTTTTTATTTTTATTTTTGGGATTGTTTTGCTAACTAGCACAATATGGCACATATTTACAAACCTATTGAACCTTCTCTACGATTATTTTTTTAATTAAGAAACTTTGGTTTGGACGTCAAATGTTTGGGGGCTCCCTCAAAAACAACAAATTCAGTGGCTCTTTCTCCTATGTATTCTAATTTAGTGGTTCTTTTTTCTTTCTAAGTTTTCATGCCCTTAATTTGATCACAATAAAAGGAACTGAAAACCAGAAAATATAATAGTAGCAACCGCTTTTTTTTACACTTTTTAATCAATATGCATCTCTATGAATTCTTGATTAAAAAGGCCTATTTTCTACCTGATAGGAAAACTCTTTTTAGGTCACTATAATTAAAGGATTAGAAGCAACAAGGTTGTTTTGGTATGCATGCATTCCCCAAATAAACTCGTTTTAGAATGTATATACATCCAAAACCTTGTTTTGGGCATGGGTGGGGGTTTTTACATTAAAAGATCAAAAGAAAGGAAAGTTGTTTGGAATATATTTTGTTTGATGTATAAATCAATTTTTGGACATATATGTAGCCATAAAAATTCCAGTTTTGGGTATAGATACAGTTTCCATAAGTCCAATAATATATACAACCCCAAATATCCAAAGCATGCCCCAAGCACTTGCAACAGATATTGGACTCTTTTCATCTTGCATGTCAGGTTTGAGGGTTGGGTATCCTGCCAAAATCTCCCAAGACTGGCACATGGGTGGTGCAAACTACGGTGATCTTGGAACCCTGGTGGATCGCTTAACCCTCCATTCACCATGCCAGTGAATTAATGCCTATGAAAATCTCTTAGTTTTAATTCCAATATTGGTTTATTTGATTCAAATAAGAAAACTATGATAATTTTTTATATGCATTGTGGTGGTTGCTTCCATTCCCCAAAAGTAGCTTAGTTTAAGTTCATTTTGGGTTATATTAAAGTTTTTTTTTTCATTTAATATTTTTCCTTTTAATGTTTCTAAATGTTTTTGTTTTTTGTTTCTAGTGGAGGATTGGGCTCTTAATTGGTCCATATGTTGATTTCTTCTGAGTATTTACGATATTATTTATTCTTTCTCTAAGCCCTAAAAATATAACTACTCTATGATCACTGTAGATCATCTGTTTTTCTTTGATGGTCTTTCGAGCCCTGTAGATCATCTGTTTTTCTTTGGTGGTCTTTCGAGCCCAAAATTTGAACGTTAGTTTAGGTAGTATCTTTTGTTTATTACTTTGTGCAAACCGAAATATAAAAAAAATTGTATGGTTTGTAATTTTTCTTGTATTTTTGTTCAGTTAATTGGTATGTAATGTAATAGAGGGTTCTGTTTTGTGAAGGTATGCATTCTGTAGATGGTAGGTTTTAGGTTTGGTTGACTAATAGTTTTATTAAAATATGGACATAAAAAAAATTGTTAAAACAGAAACTAGAAGAATTGATTGTTTTGAATATTTTATATGTTGAATTGTAAAACTGAAAAATGTTGAAACAATATATGTAACTGGTTTATAATTTATTAAAAACTTTTCTTTATAAAAAAATTATTGTAAAATGATATTAAATTGTGAATATGCTCGTTTTGATCAAATTAATTCATTTTCTTTTGGGCAAAGAAAATTTTACATATGACTTTTTTTTCTTTTGAACGTATAAATTCACGTATCCTCAAGTAAAATTAGGTCAAATTATGTTTTCTAAATTTTAACTATCTTTTGTCTTTAACCTTCTATACATTATTTTACATGAAAATGTCTATTATGCTTTGCCTCCTTTTTGAAAGTTTTGTCTAGGAAACAACGATTGGGACCTTGCTATAATTTATTGATTGAATTCATGCCATAATCCCGATTGGGACTTTGATATAATTTGTTGATTGAATTCATGCCATAATACTTTGATGATAAAAAATGTGTATGAAACATTTGTTATGGTTTTGATTAGATTAATGATCTATGTTTATATGCACTTAAAAAATCAGCTATTCTAGTCCTTGAGAATATTGGAGTCAATGCAACTTTTTGTCGACATTCTAAAGGTATAGATTTTATTATTTTATTATTATTAAGTCAGTTATTTTTGTCCAGAGTGCATAACAACGTTTGTTTATTAATGGTGATTTGAGCACCAGGGTAATAATGGCCCAGATTTCCCATCACTGAAGGATGTCAGCCTCGTTGGGCAAGTGTTTCCCTCTATGAATAGGGTTTCTCATCTTGTTCCATGTAAACAGCTTATGAGAGGACATAACAATTTTCCTTACTACCCCTACATGAACTGATGTTGTTCAATATTATGTATTGTTCTTTTCAAACCTTTACTGGTTTTATCTTAAACTAATTTGACTATATGGGAATATAGTTGGAGGTTTTTCAATGTTTTATGTAAATATGGTGTGATTTCATCTAATTGCAATATGTAATCAATTTTGACTCAGCATCACTTTAAATATCAAACTATGTGTTTGGCCTTGTTTTGTCCTTTGAGTACTATACTCTCATTAAATTGAATAATTCATAAAAAATGGTTAAATTCAACTTGTTATGTTAATTACATTGATCTAGTTTTGGGGTTCTGTTGAGGCTTGTCTTGCTAAAATATTTTCAAGGGTCACTTCTTAATAATGTTATCTATCTATATACTATAGAATTGATGATTGGGTTTTATAAAGGAATTTTCTCCTCGAGTTTTATTTTGAGGGATGGCTTCTGGCCATGAAGATAAATCTGACCTTCATTTTCAATATTTTGCTCTATTTCCATGCAACTATTATGTGATTCCATGAAGGTGGGTAACACTTTTTGGCCAAATTTGGCGATGAAAACTTGATTTGTTACTCATGTGCTAGATAGAAGCCATCGAAACGAATATATGCCATGTGAATTTTTACTTGCAATAAAAAAACAAATTGTAGAATATTATGTTGCCTTCCCAATGATATTATTTTTAAAATATTCCGATGTCATTTAATGTGTGAAATTTTGCATTTAATGAATTGTGTGACCTTAAAAATTTGAAGAAGTTAATAAGTGGCTCGTCTCCAACCCCAATAAATGAATCTTACATTAATAATTTAAAAAACAAAATATACGAGCATGATCTACACAAAATGCATTGTGGTCTGCATATTTTTTTGTTAATTTATTTCACAATATACAATTGTTTATTATTTTTCGAAAGTGACCACATCCAATTTCAGCATCATTTTATACACATGTGTCCATGCAATATTTTTTTCACTGTTTTAAAAAATTTAAAAACCAAAAATACCCTTTTGAAGACGACGAGTCGATGTGTGGGTTGTGTTTTTTTCTAAAATTTTTGGATGTGTATTTTTTACCCTGCGGATTTTTCTTTGAGTAGCTTCAAAGTTATTGTGAGGTTTTCTAAGTGTAAGTTTTAAAACTAATTAAAAAAAACCGATATGAATGCCAAAACGCATGCATGATACTTCAATGGATAGAGGATTCGATGATGAATGTATCAATTGTGTGCTATGAATGGCAGCGTTTACACCCCTAGAAGACACAGAGAGACATTGATTTTCCTGTAAGATGGATAAATTCATGTTTTTCAGGCCCTCGATCGAGCTCTAGAGCTCGATCGAGGTTTTAAAATACCTTGATCAAGGGTTTATTAAACCCTCGATCGAGAAAATTATAGAAAGCTCGATCAAGGTAATACCTCGATCAAGGTCTAGTTTTTGTTAAAAAATCATACAATAGTGGTCAGGAATGAAGCTAAGCATTGATGGCATTAATGTCATTTCAACTACCTTCCTAACACCATTTCCCACCTGAATTCCTAAATAAATTCTATATAAACATAAAAACATAAACACCTTACTAATTTTATCATTCACAATTGGCTATGTAATGCCCCGGTTTTGACCCCGTTACATTAAATGTACATGATGTATATATTGTAATGATCATGGTGCGGAGCTAAAGGCCAAATCCCCACCATTGATCGGTAATGCTATGTTTTGGATTTAAATTTGTCACCGATGGTATATCGGGGCATCCGGCATATATTATGTTGGCCATCATGTAAATATGCATCATAATTAATTAATGGGCACAACCAGCTACGGTCGCGGCAACTAAATCGAATGGGGCATGATTTTCTAAGGATAAGGGGGGGTGAAATATTTAACCTATGGGCCAATGGAGAAAATCCAAATGTCTATGAGAGAACCCATCAAAATGTCAACTACCTTTCTTGTCTTTTTCCCCAATCATTTATTTCTGCCAGAATGTGGTTGAGTTAGTTATTGCATGGAATGGGAAGAGTATGGGAAACCAAATTCGAATTGGGCAGAGACCCATTTTTGGAAAAATGTGTTCTAACTTCCTTGGCAAGGAAAATGCCCAAAAACGCAGGCCATTCTGCCATACATCCACGTTTTCCATTTTCCTCACCATTCTCCTTCACGTTGGGGTTTTGGGAGCAACTGGAGTTTTTCCTGTGTCTTTCATTCCACGATTTTGGTTGTTAGCTTCATTTTTCCCATGGATTGGAGGTCGTTTTTGTAGTGCCAGGGACTGGGTTGTCTTCCTCACGTTTTTGGAGCTGCTGGTGCATTTTCCATTCACATTTTTGGAAGTTCCATGTGTTTTTACCATGGCTGTGAAGATCCATTCACGTTTTTGGTTGTCTCACTGACTAATGGTCTCACGCACAGACTATTTGGGGCGTTTTTCCTTGCTGTGAGTTGTGCTCACTGATAAGCTTCAGGACTGTGTGTTTTCCCCATGTGGTGAGCCGTTTTTGCTGTTACATTGGGGCTGTGTAATTCGTTTTTCCCTGTTTAAGCTGTGAGAGCTGAATTTAATTGCCGGAGTGCAATTGTTGGTCCTCGGACTGTATTGGGAGCAAGGATGTGGGCTGAGTTTTGCTTGATAAACCTGGTGGATGGAACCACACAGACAGAGCTAGAGGGCTGACCTTCTTATCCATCACCCCTGAATAGCACTGGAAGGGAATGCAGGGCCTGAGGGACTGTGTATCAGAGAAGGGACTGATTCCTTGTGTTGGGTGTGGATGGGTGTCTTAGAGGTTAGGCTAGTTTTGGTGTGGGTGTTCTTGGATATGTAATGAGCTCACCAGCTTAGCAATTTTCCTTCTCCAGCTCCTTAATGGCCTGATAAACCCAACTCTGTTGGCTTGGCTGTGTGTTTTGGACATCTTTGGCTATGTGTCAGCTTGCTAGTTCCCTTATTCCTTGGAGAATCATGCCTAGCTCGGGGGTGGCAGCGTTGTTGAGAGATTGATGAGCACGCTGGCCTATGGTTGGGTGGAACGTTGCAGCGACGTAGCTGGTTGCGGAGCAAAGCGTTCATAAGATAAGTGATTTTGTGTATTTTACATCTGCAACTATATTTCTATTAATGAAAATGATGAACATGTTGAAGAATGCTTGTCTAAATGCATGTTGATTCCGCTGTGCAAGGATAATTAATAATAGCTGTGCATAATCTACAATTGTAGTTGTGTATGTTAAATGAATTGCATTTAGGCATGTTATACTGCAATGCATTCTCCCTTTCAGCATTTTGTTTTATGAAATTTTAAGCCTGTACATGTTCATGGGTGGTTAGCCCGGTCTGATAGAGCTAGTAGTCGCGCCCTCTACGCCGGTCGGAGGCATGGGGACGTGACAGGCTAACCTATTTGAAACAATGCTTGTGTTCTAATGAAAATTTAGCATTGTGTATTGTGTATTGTGTTTACATATTGTTGTAGGTGTGAATTTGGATTGTTGATTTTGATCACAATGGGAAGCAAAAAGAGTTGAAGTAAAATATCTACTAGGAATCAAATCAACTCCGAAGAAATAAGAGAGAAATATAGAGAAAGAAAGAAAAAAAAAGAGCAATCTTGAGAGGAGAAGAAGTTGCAAATCAACCTATGATGGGAGAATCAAATGCCATTGCAAACAATATTGGTATAATTTAAAAGTTATGCAATTTCATATTCATAACTATAGTTTTTATTTTCCTAGTGATATAGTTCATATAATTTCATTCATATTTTCATATAATTTCATATTGCATAATATATTTAATTTCATAGTGTTCTAGTTCATAGTTTATATATATATATATATATATATATATGTGTGTGTGTGTGTGTGTGTGTGTGTGTGTGTGTGTGTGTGTGTTAAATTGCTTAGAATGTAAATATAATTTTGTAATTGTAATTTTGTAAATAATTCATAAACATATAAATTGTATGTGCATGTTTGAATTCATATATATGTATTCATAATTGTATGTAAGTATAATTTCATATTCATATAATTTTATAAATTGCATATTCATATATTTAATTTCATAGTGAACTCTAGTTCATAATTTTTATATATATGTACATGTTAAATCAAGTTTAGAATTTATTATAATTTTGTAATTGTAATTCTGTAATTAATTCATAAAGTTATATGTACATTGTATGTGCTTGTATGAATATATATGTATTTATAATTGTATGTAAATTTATAATTTAGTATTTACATATTCATATAATTTTATAATTTCATATTGCATAATTTAGACTCACATATATATAATTTTTATGTAAAAAATTACAAAGATTGTTCTCAATGGGAGTTGATTGCACTCATCATCATAGGTTGACTTGCATCTTCACTCCTCTTAACATTGCACTTATTTTATTCATCTTTTTTATAGCCTTATCTCTCCTTTCATCGATTTTAATATTCAATTTTAATTTCATATTAATGTATATGAATATTTTCATAGTGTTCAAATTACAATTTTACATTACATTATGATAATGATGATAATTACATTACAATTACAATTACAAGATCACATTACAATTACAATTACAATTACATTACAATTTTACAATTACATTAAATTACAATCATTACATTATTACATTACATTTACAATTAGATTACATTACAACAATTACATCATTACATTACATTACAATTTTACAGTTACCTTACAATTTTGCATGTTACATTAAATAATAATGATGATCTCTAATTACATTAAACAATTACAATTACAATCACATTACAATTACAATTCCATTACAATTTTACGAAATTTACAATTACAATTACATTAAACATTACAATCATGAATTTCATATTCATGTATATGAACATTTTCATAGTGGTCAAATTACAATTTTATATGTTACATTATGATCATGATGACCTAATTACATTACAATTGTACAATTACAATCACATTACAATTACAATTACATTACAATTTTACGTTTACAATTACAATTACAATTACATTACGTGTACAATTTTAATTTCATATTCATGTATATGAACATTTTCATAGTGTTTAGATTACAATTTTACATTACATTATGATAATGATGATAATTACATTACAATTACAATTACAATCACATTACAATTACAATTACATTACAATTTTACAATTACAATTACATTACATTGCAATCTTGTACAAATGACTAGGAATCATACTTAATAACCCAATTTACTTAATAACATCCGGATTGGGACATAAGTCTCATCCGCAACAACTGTAGGAAGTACTTGTGATATTCCCTAAAACTCATTATGAGGAGTCCCACAGGAACCCCGAAGTAGCTGGCCAATGAGAGGACCTGCCAAGCGAAAAGGGCAGCGACCCCTACCGGATTGACCAGATTCCCACCTGTGAGGAAAACCAAAGAGTTGTTGTTTGTGGCCAAGCAGTTAGCAATTTTACTTGCGCTGGAAGTGAGGGGTACTTCCCCAATACTCAATCCTGAGACAGCCTTGGTGGCCGAGTGACTACCTTTTAACCATTAGGAAGTCGATTTAAACCGGGGTCCCTATTCAGATCGAGTTACTACTACAACCACCATTGTTTGCATTTATTTGTTAATTTGTTAACAAACAATGGCAATATGATAAACTTAAAATAAAATATTATTCAAGCTTGTATAATTTATTTGCTAATTTTTTAATTAACAATGGCAATATGATAAGTAAAATAAAATGTTATTCTTGAGCTTGCATTTATTTGTATTTATTCTTGAGCTTGTAAATTTGTTTTTGAGTTTGTATTTGTTTATTGCTAGATCATGGCCAGCCATCATAGGATCATGCACCCTCTGATTTCTCAACAGTAATTGGGAGCTTCAATGACATTGGAATGGATGCTAATTGTTTAAGAGGGTTGGATGATGCAACTCAAGAAGAGTTTAGGAACCCAACCCCTGATCGGACAATCAGAGAGCATGTTAGTAACATAATCAAGTTGTAGTTTAAACAACAATCAGTGATTACACAAGCTCAAATCCTACATGGATTGATGAGACATAAAAATTGAAATGTGCCACAAAGTTGTTGGGTTTCAAGGATGTTAAAAATAAAAATGCATGTGAGAATGTAACAAAAAATGTAACAACTGCACTACCTGCATTTGGAAAGTCAAGAAAAACTAATATCAGCGCTGCTCGTAGGGAAATTAGATTGCTATTGTGGTACGAAGCACCTCAAGAAATCGAATGGTCATAACAATGTCAAAGCTGCTCCACGTTTCAAGAAAAGCACTGCACAAATACACTAAATTCAGGGTAAAGATAGATGAAAATGATGAAGCTTCTTGTTGGGCTCTTATATGCAGAGAAGCATATAAAGACAGGATGGAAGAGGGCATCAGAGAGAAGGTGATAGAGTATTGGGACAACCATTCTCATGCTATACTAGATTGAAAACATGTCCCGCGACAACGTTCTGGCAGAGGCATTTATAAGGAGAATTGCAAGCATGTTATAGATATGACAGGAGTTTCTTTGTTCGAGGAATTCAAAGAATCAAATCCCGGTGTCTAGATCTAATTTACCATGTTCAATAAGTTGAAGCCATAGTATATTAGGCCGAATACGATTCTGGACACTTTTTGTTGTCGATACCATGTTGAATTCAAGTTATACTACGACACATTTGTGGATTTTTGCAAAAAACATTGGGATGGTCAACCAGCTCCTCACATAGTGCGGGATTTTATTTCTATGATACTATGCAATAGGAATCCCGAAAATGTGTTTTTCAATAAAAGGTGTGTAGGTGGGAGAAGATGCCATGAATGTGGTGATTTGGCATTGTTCCATAGGAAGTTTCCTATCGATCCAACACACCCTGGATTGTCAGATATCACAGTTAAGTGGAAGAGATATAAGTATGTCTCCATGAATCCATCATCTTCTTCACATGTTCCATATAAGAGGATCGACTTGCTTGAGGATGATATTCCTATTTCAGACTTCATGGACAAGTTTCAAAGTCAAATTTACAAATAAATTAAACACTCCCACATGTCTACGTGGCAAGATTTAGAATTTAAGCATTCTCGTGAGGTTTTTGAGCCAGGAGCAATCCTATTAGTGGTAGACTTTGTTGATAATTACACTTTTGCTCCTCAGAGAGAGATACAAAGTGAGTATTATCACTCCGACCAGGTTTCCATCTTCGTACATGTATTGTATAGACATGCTAAGGCGAGCATTGATGGGAGGGATAACACTCCTCAGTCACGGGATGTAATCAAGGAATACAATTTTTATGTCAGTGATGATCATGAGCATGACACGTTGTTTCTTCAACACTGCTTTGGGTTGATTTATGATTCATTCAAAAAGATTGGGGTGTCATTTATAGAACACTAGATTTGGTCAGATGGGTGTGTGGGGCAGTTCAAATCAGCACACTCATTTTATTGGTTGAGTCACCTTCACAAAGAGATGAGAATTCGACACACCTAGATATTTTTTGAAACAGGGTACGAAAAGGATGAACATGATGGCGCAGGTGCATGCGTGAAATGAGCACTTCAGAGGTACCAAATGAGTCATAGTGCATCTTGACTCAAGTGCTCGATGGTGTGCTAGCGTAATATGGGTGCATGTCCAGGACAAACTCTACATATATATGTTTTGCAAAGTATAGTGGGACTTGTTCATGGTGGGGAAACATGCCCCATGCTCCAATAAACCTGTCATATACATAAGGCGCTGCAACCTCTAGATTAAACTCCTTGAGTCTAAGCGATTGACAAGCAGTGCAGTCAGGATGGATATCAAATAATATTCCCTTGACATAATGGCTAGCTGTTACATGTTTCACTGCGGCCCAGTTATCAGGACCCCTCACTGCGGCCCTTATTCTCTGACATGAACTGAGCCAAAGAGAAATCAATGGTCTGATGGACCTGTAGACCTTCAGTAGACCTGTGAACATCATGCACATCGAATGTGATGTAGGAGAGTGCTCTGAAATCTCTTAGACGTTAACCCACAAATTGTCACACTGAGTGGTAATGTCTTGCAGCGCGATACGTGTGATCTCATACTCCCATGGTACTTCCTCGGAAGGGTCAGGGCCCTCCTGTGCAACACCTGAAAATTAGATGAAAACATAAACGTCAGTCAAAATACATACATCAACTATAGGTGAAATTGAAATCAATATAAATTAAAGGTACTGATAACTGAAAGAAATATATATATGCATTTAATGTACTTATCTCATGGGGAAACTCCCCATCGACACCAGTAGTATTATCCTCGCTTCTCACATGCACATAGCGACTGCCAGTGTGGCTATCGCTCATCTCCCTAGCAGGAGCGTGTGTCGGTGCAGAACGCCTAGGAGAACCTGTAAAAATAGAGACACACAAGTTGATTAAATATACACATGTGAAACAATTTAATTTGTTTTTTAACTAACAAAAAAGAGTACATCATGTGCAATTGTATACTTACGAGTCCTCTGTCGACCTCCGGGGCAAGGAATGGCTGCAGATCCACCAGTTCCATGCCTTCGACAAATCAAAGAACCCCATTGTAGAGATGCATCTGCATGAAATAAGGCATAATAAATGCAGTCAGCATACAATATAAGATAAATGATAAATATGTCAATAGTAAAGATGTAGATTTGAGATGAAATTAATATATCATCACACGGTGCACATTAATAATGGGAGAAGGATCATGAGTGTGAGCACAACCAATAAGGAAATGACACATGCAAATGTTTTTTTCATAGATAGTTGAGCTTGATCTTCCATGTCATGTGTGTGAATGCAAAAGTGTTCTTGGGACTCATTATTTATGCTTAAAGTTCGAAGCTCTAACTTTTCATACCCCAATCCAGTAGTTCAGTCTCTAACTTTCCATTTCAATTTTTTTTAAACTTTACCTATACACATAATTTATGTCGATATCATTTTTTCCACTAGGTACAAGTCAATAATTTCATCAAGGATATTCAGAAAATATACAATAATATGTTTAACATGTCCACCTATCTCGAGAATATATCATAGCAGCCCTATCCCTGCCCTATGGTTTTATGCTAACTTTAGCAAAAACTGAAACAAACGTAGATATGCGTTATGTCTTGATATAATTTATTATTGATAGCATACTATTGTCGTATTATGTAGAATAATAGTTGTGCCCACACTTAGATCTATTATCTAGTGAATGCATGAAACCTAGGTCGACATGGCTCATGTGGACAAGTTAAAACGTCTCTATGGCGGGTCTAGCACACCACTACCCTATTGCTATTATTGCCATCAATATTTCTCCGTTGCTATAGGTTACTTGGTAAATTGAACCTCCCATATGGTGAGTAATGGGATAAAGAGAGCTTAGTATTTTAGTATATGCCCTATGCTTTTTTTTATTGTGCTTACTCATTTATTTATTGCCCAAGACCAATTGTAAACCATTGGAACATATTATTAATGCAATGAATGAAATACATAGATTTCACATAAAATCGTAATGGCAAGGAGGACATCTAGATGCAAGTCTCTGTGGATTGATGAATGGGCATGGCTATTCTCATAAGCTAAGGCAATAAGGAGGGAAATACTAACTTATCCTGACTAACGTATCCTAGATGGAAAACTCATTTATTTATTGCCCAAGACCAATTGTAAACCATTGGAACATATTATTAATGCAATAAATGAAATACATAGATTTCACATAAAATCGTAATGGCAAGGAGGACGTCTAGATGCAAGTCTCCATGGATTGATGAATGGGCTGGCTATTCTCATAAGCTAAGGCAATAAGGAGGGAAATACTAACTTATCCTGACTAACCTATCCTGGATGGAAAATGTCAACATCTTAATGTATAAATTTATATATTTTATTAGTAATATATTTTACTATTATTTTAAAATATTCTAAAGTTATAATTTATAATTTTCAAAATGTTGAATATAAATATATACATATTTTGTCAACCAGTAGCATTTATGCTGCCGGTTTAATTTCTAAATGTGTACCCGACAAGCAGAAATGATGCCCAAATTTTTTCAATCCTCTGAGAAAACAAGGTATTAATAACTCGATCGAGGTATTAATAACTCGATAGAGGGTGCATGTTTTGCTTTTTTTCGAAATCATTTTGCCAAAATTGTTTCGCACCTCCATGGATGCACCCTACTATTGGTAGGACAATGAATAGATTAACAAAACACAGTTCAAAGAGAATTCATTCCATCGCAAAGTAGCTAATCAGGAAATGCATGGCTTATTTTGCAAATTCACACTAAGCAAATGAATAATCCTTTGTGGTGAAAGTGGGAGGGTAGTCTTCAAAGAACTAAGGAACATATGATAACAGGGTAAAGCATTAAGTAAAGCTTTCACTGGTACTTGAATAATTAGATCTTTGTTTTTCTAATGGATCATTGCAGTGGTTGGAAAGATCTTATGAATTTATGCTTAAAGAATGTTGATGATGTTGCTACACTAGCAATAGGTGCAGGATTATATTTTGGAGAGAATGTTGAATTTTGGGACTTCAATTTATTTCGATTTGTTGTTGAAGTGCATGATTTAATATGTAATAATTATTTGAGGAACCTCTCTAGACTATGTTTCACCATAAGCTATCAAAGATGATGATGGTCTACCTTCTCCTCCGCTTGATGCGGTTTCCTTTTTCATAGGTCAAGCCACATCAATAGAGATGTCTCAGCTAATTTGAGCACTGTGTAAAATTGCCTTGCTTTTAGCCAAAGCACGAGTGCGTGTCTTTTTCAAACATACAAGCAATTCACCGTTATGTACAATGGATAAAAGATGGAAAGTACAGTGATTCTTTGTAAATTAATGGATAATATAATTGTTGCCTTTAGATAAAAGATGAATGCATGTTACTTGAGAGATGAGATTATTGTATATTTTGATTCTATTTTTTTCATTGGATCATGCTTGGGCTTAAAATTCTTTCATGGAATGAATGAAGATGCAATTTATTTGTTATTTTATTGTTTTTTCTTTTATTTGGTTACCATTTCTATGGATTGAATCTCTTATCACACTGGAAATACATTTGTTTAAACTCAAACATTTCATTTGTTTTGTGTTTTTGATTGTTGCTAACTTTTTATTTCCATTGTGATATAGATACTTGAATTATTAATGGACATGACAAATATGGAGATGTTGGTTACGATGAAAAACAATGCTTAGTGACACCTTATAGTAATGTCAAGTAGTCTATTCAATGAAGCGATATGATAAAGAAAAGTGCAATTAGAAGCAAGCAAGGATGCCTAGAAGATAAGAAGGCGATATGAGACTCAAGGTCACATTTCCAAAAGTAGAAGAATTCTAATCGTAGACATTTAATTCGTATTTCAATTGATGATGCTACCATTTCAACTCCTATTAGGAATACAAGTGGAATGCCTAAGTGGAATAAACATAGTTACAATGTCCATCGGTGCACGGATCCAACAAAGAATCAAACATGGGTTGGTTCTCTTCCACATTGAAATGTGAGTGCTTCAATCCCTTGTTTTCTACATGATAATTTATCAATATTTAAAAACCACATATTATCAGAGACAATAGATGATGATGTATGATGAGACAAGTTAATCTCGTGCTCGTGTAGACAATCTTGCATTCCTACTTGAAGTTACTATTAAACACTTGTTGTATTAGTATTGACATAGTCGACACTGCCTCACGGAATTGGGAAATTTTAGTACAGAGAACAATGGAAATGTATATGTAATTAAGTATTGAATCTAAAAACTAATTCTAATGTTTTTTTTTTCAAAATCTAATGCCTTCATATGAGAAAGATTTAGGAGCAATACCAACAAGTAGAAATTGGTATAAAGTTTGAATTTATGCAAAATGTGTGATTAAGTTCTGACTTAACTTTGCACTTGTTCCTTTTGCAACAAAGAGGCAAGAAACTCTTCAAACAATGGATCTACAAGACCTCCCTAAAAATGGTCCTAATCTTGTAAAACTATTGCAAGCTAAACTAAGGTCACATGATAAGCATTGATTCATTAATCACAAATTGAAGATTATTGTAAGGTGCAATAGGAAGCTTAACATGTAGAACAGGTTGATAATCTAGAAGTAATTATATATTGTTGAGATACATTTTTTTGATAATTCAGAAGTAAAAACTTAATTATAAGCATTGATTCATTAATCACAAATTGAAGATTATTGTAAGGTGCAATAGGAAGCTTAACATGTACAACAGGTTGATAATCTAGAAGTAATTATATATTGTTGAGATACATTTTTTGATAATTCAGAAGTAAAAAATTAATTATGAAAATCATTTTTTATAATTATCAATTATAAATTTAGTTAAAACAATATTATGATTTTCTAATGTCTATTTATTGTAGAAATTATTGATTTTTTTAATGATGGATTAAAACCAAATAAACTACAAAAAATGTTTTAATACACATTTTTAATATATATATATATGTTGAAAAAAATTATAAATCTCACACACATGTATATGATTTACACCAATTTTTATTTTAAGGTGTTTTGCACCATCTATTATTTTATGGTGTTTTGTATCACAAAGTAGATTATCGATGTTGGATTGGCTTTGGTGTTTTGCACGACAAAATATCAATCCACCTAGAATTGGTTTTGGTGGTTTGCAACATACACTATGGAATGTCGTATATTCATTTAACACAAAAATCATTTTTTTCACCAACACCATTTTTCCATCATAAATCTTAGCAACCCTTGTGTATCCACACATTATCACCATTTTTGTACCGTTATTTGACAATTGAGTTTTTCTCAAATGCTTTACAAATAATCTGAAATTGAATGCATAGATTCGATCCATAACTCACAGATCAAGACAGAGTAGTAGCAGTCGGGGCTTTCAGATGGAGAATAGATATCGCCATGGCCTTCAGAAGGAGAAGATGAAAATTATTGCCTAATAATCTCAATATAAATAGAAATATGAATATGAATATGAATGTGAAGATGAATTATTGCCAAATTGCTAGTGGTGGTATTCCAAATAGGCGAGAACCCATTTATATAGACCAAGAAAGTTCAGCTAGGAAAGAACAACGAACCTGAATTCCTGCTCTGTATTATCATATTTGAATTGGCTACAAATCAGTATTTGAATTATTGACTTGACGCGTTCAAATTGGAATGAAACAGAAATCAAAGTCAATCCATGTCCACCGCCCTCAACAACTCTAACTACTACATAGCACACTTGTTTCTGGAAGCCAAATGTGGCCTGGCATTTGGCTTTTATGAACACAAGTAGGATAAATCACCACTAAAACGCACCGTTTTTCTCCGAATTTTTGACAAAAACCTGTCAAAATCGTTTTGAAATTGCTATTTCAACCATACAATTTTGGTGTTAATTAAATATTTTATTATTATTGTTATTAACTATTTAAATAAAATTAAATAAAAAAAATTATTTTAATTTTTTAAAATTAAAATCTAAGAAAATAAAAAAATTAGAAATGTAGTTATGATAAATATAGGTAGCAGTGATTATGTCCATAGGTATTTAGATATTATTTCAAATTTGGATTTGTTTCATCAAATTAATAAAATTAACATAAGTGTAACAAGTAAATAACATAAATTTATTTCATATTCTTTATATCTTGTTATGCTTAAATGCATATGAATTAAGATTTAAATAAACTATTAAAAATAACTTTAAATATAAAAAATAATTAAAAATTATATGCATGACAGTTTTGAAAAAAAAACATTAAAAAAAAATCCAATAAAAAGATTAAAAAAATTATTAAAAGTTATCCCTGGGCTTGGTCTTCAAATTTAACCCTTGGTTTCCCTCCAATTTCAAGTTCATTCAAATTAATTGGGAGGTTGGAATTCATTTTCGGGGTTAGGATTGGACGCTCCACGTGAACGGTGGCCTTCTTTCTGCGAGTCACGTATTTACTTCTGGTTTTCAATTTTAAAATACGTAGATCATTAAATATTTTTTTTAAATATTTAAGAATTGTAAATTTATTATATTTATAATAGCTTGCCACAAAGTAAATGGAAACTGTAGTTACAACTTAAAGGGAAATGGAATGTGTAGCTATAACTTAAATAGAAAGCTGGTCAATGCTTCATGCTAAGGAGATTGTTACTTAAATGGAGATATAGTTTATAGTATAAGTTAGCAGCTTTACATGACATAATTAAAGGGAAGAGCTTTAAGCTTTAAGTTTATAATGGTTTGTGGGGGAAGAGCTTTAAAGTTTATAATAGTTAGTCGTTTGTTTTTATTTATTATTGTAATTGGTAAAGTATTACTTTATTATATTTTATATTNATATATATATATATATATATATAATTGAAATAAAGATTTTGATAATAGAAATATATAAGTTACTCAAAAGAAAACACATTAATAAAGGTAAATTAGTTTTGAGAAATCCAACCTTATATTGTGAAGAAAGATTAGCATAAGGAAATATAAGGTCTTGAGCTTACTGAATTATAGAAGATTTCAAGCTCAAGCATGTATGGACAAACTAAAATATTTATACACTCTTTTATCGAGTAACGTAGCATGTAATATTAATTGCAGCACAAATACATTGTAGTTTATTTGTGTAATAATTGACATTTGCAATTTTATTGAAATGGACATGTTATAATTTATGCGGTGTTTACATCTGGTTAATGGTGGCCTTAGCACCACACCTGTAGGTGATGTTTTAATGTTTTTATACTTATCTTACTATATGTTTTTGCTAAGGGTTGCATAGCCCTAAGTCTAAGTCTCGGCCCTAGCCTTCATGCCCTAACTCACAAAACATGATGCTAGCTGCATAGTTTTATGAAGAAGGAAAGGTTTGGGAGACTATGGTGTTAAACACCATAGTATTGATCCCATTACTTGGCATGAATTAAAGTTATGTTCATCCAAGGTATAACCATGGTCTTTGCGCAAGGTGTATAAATAAAGTTATAAGTGCTTGATTTACTTGTTAACAAAGTTGGGAATTATGGTGTTCATACCATAGTCGAGGGTTGATCCAAGGAAATATAATTGTTGAGATGTTATAATATATTATTTAGCCATGCGATACATTGGGAGGTACAAGGTTATGATTTGATGGTACTGTGGTTTGACTTTTGCATTAAAGATTTGTCCTGGTTGCGAGTTGCCAGTACAACCAGGCAGTTAATAGCATGCCTGAGATTTAATCTTGGACCTCCATCTGTGTTACATGCTGGAAAGGTTTTTTTCAAGGGTTTAATGTGGTTTTGTCCTATCTAAACAATTCATTTTGTTGTTGTTTTGGTCTACAGGGTTTTTTGAAGGAATGTCTTCCTTCCATGGCTGCGCTAAGTAGTTTCTTGGGTTCAATATTTTACCCAGTCATTAATGTCATTTGTTTGTTTTCTCTCAAGGTGTGTTGGAGGTTTTTTTTCTCGGTGTTAATGACTGCCACAAGTCATGGCTTTGTTGCTTTGCTGCAATTCGAAACCAGTGCAACGTTCAACGACCTTTCAAATGCCTTAACTAGGTAATCTCAATGAATCTCCGCTTGATTCTGCATTAGTTTAAACATTCCTTTTCATACTCTCAAGTTACTAAAACTGGTTGGGGTTCTCTTTTTGTTTTTAACTGCAGGAATAGGAGGGATAAGGGAGTCTAGGAGGAGTCAACCCTTGGCCCTCTCTGCATTCCAATAAGGTATTGTAAATTTAACTTCAGCCATTTTCTTTCACATTTTTTATTAATGAGATTATAGTTCTAAATGTATTGTTGGTGATGTGCAGGTTATGGGACGTCGAGAAGGGTGGCGACAAGGTCACCTCCTCCCAGGCCCATTACATTATACATTTAAGGTTATTATAACAAAATTTTCCTCTGTTCAACATTTATCTAAGACAATCTTACTTAACTAGCATCTGACCTCAAATCGGTGTCTAGATTTGCATGTGGCTCTTGGCTTGGATGTTTCCCGTCTGCAACAATGGCCCATCTAGCGATGAGGTAAGGGTTATTTGAAATAAAAGGTGGTTGGGTTCGTGGTCGTGTAGGTGTAAGTATTTCACCACAATGAAAGATAAGTTGGCTGTAATGTTTGTTTAACCCTTATGGGTTTTCATTCTACAGGAAAGAGGGCTTTGTAGCCTCTCTATTCCATCGTTGTCTTAAATATTTTTATATGTGTATGCTTTGAAAATACTGTGGATACCATCTTCTATGGTATTTGTAATATTTATTTTTTGATTTTTTTATTAAATCACCAATTTTTTACTTTTTCCCAATTTCGAACCTTGACAAGTTTTGATGTCTAGACCTCCAAATTGACCCAAATGCTTCCAAATTTTCTCAGAATGTACATGAATGATAATAGAACTTAAATATGATGTTGAGGGATGTTTTATGACCCCCAATTACTTCTGGAAACTTGTTTAATGTTCTGTTCAAATTAGGAGTATTTACTAGCAAATTGGGGCTGCTTGTAAAATATTCTATTCATGCATGCTTGAAATGTTGCTAGAGCATTGGTCATAGTTTCAACATAATGTACCTCTTCTTATTCAACAAAAACACCTTCAACTTCAGGATCCAAAGGTGGTGGCTTATTTTTTTGACTCCTTGTTAATACCATCAGGTGCCAAGACCATGCTCTAATACCACTGTAATGTCCCTTTTTGGAATTTTTTATTAAATGACCAATTTTTCACTTTTTCCCCAATTTTGAACCTTGACTAGTTTTGATGTCTAGACCTCCAAATTGACCCAAATGCTTCCAAATTTTCTCAAAAGGTACATGATTGATAATATAACTTAAATATGATTTTAAGAGATGTTTTATGACCCCCCAATTACTTCTGCAAACTTTTTTAATGTTCTGTTCAAATTAGGAGTCTTTATTAGCAAATTGGGGATGCTTGCAAAATATTCTATTCATGCATGCTTGAAATGTGGATGGAGCATTGGTTAATCCAAATGGCATAACAAGAAACTCAAAGTGACCATAATGACATAAAAATAATTCTTTTTTCACATCTTCTTCCTTTATTCGAATTTGGTGATAACCTGATCTAAGGTCAATTTTGGAGAAATATTTGGCTCCAAATAGCTCATCCATGAGCTCATAAATCTTGGGAATAGGATACCTTCTCTTAATGGTATTATTGTTCAAAGATATAAAATCTATACACATCCTCAAGGTTCCATATTTTTTCTTTACCAACAATAATGAAGAAGCATAAGGGCTAGAGCTTGGTCTAATGAGCCCCAACACTAAGAGTTCTTGGATGGCCTTCTCAATCTCATCTCTAAATTTCTTGGGATATCTATAAGGTGGTATCTTAATGGGTGGAGTACCATCCTCCAAAACAATGTTGTTCCCAACCCCCCTATTAGGTGGTATACCATCTGGAAGATCTCTAAAAAAAAATTTCATACTTTTTCAATAGTTTCTCTATCTCTTTCCTAGCCTTCCACCTTCCCCAAATTTGAGTAAGATCCCATTGAGATTCCCCAAATCACATGAGAGCTCTCTTGGAGGTTATATTTCAAATTGGCATGTCATATATGTCATATTTCAGCATTCAAACCTGATTTGTGTCATAGGTGTCATAGCATCTTCATCATTGTTGTCATAGAGCTAGGGAATCTAGTCCAAGTGTCTCACTAGCTCCAAAATGAGTCTTTCCTTCCCATGTTAGTTACATTTCTTCCCAAATTCGACATATGATGCATATGGCCAAGTTTATTATCTTTCTAACTCATCCAAGAACCTTTAGGCTTCCCATGGATTTGAAATTGCAAGAGGAGGATGCCATGTGGCACAAAATTTCTGGCTTGTGTGGGTCCTATAGTCTCCATGTGTCTCCATGATCCATTGCCACTTCATTTTTCTCTTGTATTTATTTAATAAGCTACATTATTAAATATTTATCTGATGCTAATGTCTAAACATCATTTATTAGATCCCTTATTAAAATTCTAAATGTATCCATCGAACCTAGGATACTAGTAGGATTGATGGAATTGTCCTGGTATGCATTTATTTGAATGGGGACATTACATTCCTCACCACCCAAGATTGCTTGTCCTCAAGCAATTTCAGATTTGGATGCTGCAAAATATTTTCCTCTTCCCATTTGGAATATTCACTTGGTATATCCTTCCATTATACTAAGTATTCTTTGATAGTTATGCTTCTCAATCTCGTTTCCCTTGTCTTCAAAATATTTTCTGGAACAAGTGTGAGCTGAACTTCATCATCCAAAGGAGGAATTATTTATGAAGGGACAATTTTCTGACCAAGATCATTTTTGAGACAAGAAACATGAAATACATTATGTATTTTACTCCCTTCCGGAAGTTCCAATTCATATGCTCCTTCCCCAATCTTCCAAACTATCTTGTATGGGCCACAGTATCTTGGTTTTAGATTTCTTCCACCTTTTTATAGAGATGTTTCTTTGTATGCTTACAACCTAAAATATACTAAATCATTAACCTGAAATTGTTGTACAAGAATAAACACCTTATAACCGAAGGTCCGGGGTTACCAACATACTCATAAAACTTGCAGGAAAACAACTTTAGAGTACAGAAAGGAAATAAGAGGATAGCATAGACTCAACCAATTCTCAACGGTTGATCCTAGCTTTGTCCTCTTCCACTCTGCTTCTCCTCCAAAGCCTTCAGGGATGCTTCTCCTTCACCTGTAAAGAACAAATCCTCCAAGTGCAAGCTTATACATGTATATAGAATAGGTTAGATAAATTATATATAGAGTGCTTAATCATAAATATTCATCAAACCATGATACATGAAAGACATTCAAAACACATTTGGAAGAAGGATTCTCTTTATTAACAATAGTGAATGAGTTAAGATTACAACCCAACACCTGAGACAAGGACTCCTCTGCAACCAAAGGATTTTGAGTTCCACTGCTCCAAAGACGTCTGAATATACACCACTAGCATAACTTTTCTCTCCAAGTATGATTGATTAATACCCTCCCCGAGGATTTTATTTATACTTAGTGAAATAAGGCAGTTTCAAGGGTTGAGGAGGTTGAGACAGTTAAGATGGTTATAGTTAAGGGCTTAACAACTCTCAAATAATCACGATTTATTATTTTTAATGTCAAAGGAAGGTGTACGCAGGTATTAATACTGGAAACCCACGTATGACACGTGAGTTTCTCTAAGAGAATTCTGCATAAATATCTGTACGCGAGTTGCAATTACAAAGAAACGCGTGTCATTGATTTGTGGATTTAATGAGCCCGAACTAGTACATGCTCAGCTGGTGTTTTCACATTTAGAGAGTCTGAAAACTCCAAAGAAGACTTCAGGGGGTCCTTTTTCGTCCAATTTAGTCTCATGAGGCCGGGAAAGTATAAAACATACCACAGAAGAACTCTCTTAACTTTCGTAGAAGAAAAGGTGAACCTTTTTTGTACTTAGTCAGAGAGGTCCGAAAAAGGTTAAATTAGCAGCTACCCAACGCTCCTTCCAAAACAACATGAAATAGCTTGAGTTTTACGAGTGTGAAGGAAAGCAAGATCACTTGGAAAGATCCATTTAATTATGAGAAATGGGGCTTACAACAATAAACTCGTTGCTTTGTTCTTAAGTGTTTAACGAGCATGAAAAAGACACAAAGTACACTCGAAATCTTTTTCATGTTTAGGTCCAAAGCACAAAAAAGAGAAAACTAAGCTCATACCGGGTGTTCCTTTTCCATAAATTTAGTCCCTCAGGTCTAGAAAAGTGATAAACCTATGCCTAAGAATACTCTTCTCAATTCAAAATAGAAAAGAGAGGGCTCCTTTCTCGTATTATTCCGCATGGTCCGAGAAAGAGATAACCTACCACCGATGCGGATGCCCATTCACATATTCTTAACGAGCTTGAACGGACAATTTAACTCGGCAGTCAAGTCTGTTTTAAAGGAGTCAGACCTGGGCCTAAGGAAACTCCATAAGGGTGGGGAGTCCTATAAAGGGATAGCTTGTAAAAAGAGGTTAAAAAAGAAACTCTATTTGGCTTGAAAAATAACTAAAAGGATACCCCTGTACCTGAAACAGCTGTGACATGAGTATCAAAGGACAACATAGGTTTTAAAAGCGGATACTCATGAAGAAAGGGTCCTATCCATGGAAGAAAAATGGTAAAAACAAGGAACTAATGGTTTATAATACCATAGTCCATGGAAAAATGTTGATTGCTAAGGTTAAATATGGATTGAGTATAGATGCAAAAATGCATTGGAAATGTCAAAACCACCCTATGGAAGCAAAAAACACTTTATAATGATGAAAAACCTGTTTCAAGGAAAAAGAAAAAATGGCATTAGTTGAAATAGTTTTCAAACTATAGGAAAAAACCCACTTTGAGAAATAAAATTTCTATAAATAGTTCAAAATCAAAACAAAACTCACCATTTTGAATTTTAGCCATAAGAAGCAAGTTTTTACCTCTACCTTCATTCAATCGTTGTGGAAAATATAGTGGATGAAATCCAATTCCACAAGTGGCAGGTAAGCCTACACCCCGAGCTCTTCAATTTCATCCTAGCAATTAGTAATTTTGAGTCCCAATTTCATTGTTAAAAGCATCATAAAGCATGTCACGACGTGTACGTGGGTTCATAGTGTAAAGACTCGCGTACACGCGTTTTGTACGTAGGTTGCCTATAGAGACAGTCGCGTACAGTACGCGACATGTCTAACTACACAATCGCATGTACTGCGTGAAGGATAAAAAGATAATTATAGGCAAAAAAAATTTGAAATTTTATATGAAATTGATGAATCATATTACTTGTTTTGCTAGGTGTGAAGATGGTGTTGGAATGGAGGGAACAGGAACATGAAACTATGGACCAAGAAGTGCTCCAAAGTGCACCTACTATACATGCTTTGCGAATGAGTGGGTTATTAAAGTTCTTTTGCACATCACCCATGCGAGCCAATGTCCATCTATTGGAGTTCATGATAAACTATTGGGATCATGATTTGGGGATGTTTGACCTACAAGGTGAGACTTTGGAAATTACTTTCGAGGACATATATTTCATTACCGGTCTGTCACGACGAGAAGCATCGGTAAACTTAGAGGGCACCGGTAGGGGCGATGATCCTTTAAGTGTCCAGAACTACATTGATGTGTTTTGCACACCAGGTACCCAGAAGAGAAAGAGTTGTATCCGTATTGCACATATCTGTGATTTCACACTACAGGTACTGACAAGCACCATCATGAGGATTGCAGGATCCTCTTCATTATATCTAGCTACACAGAACCAAATGAGGTTGGCGGTGGATTGTATGAATGGTGCCCTCTATGATTGGTGTTCAGGATTTGTCCCCATTATGAAAAGACAACTCTCTGATTGCAAGAGAGGAAGGCAAAATAACTTTGGGTATTCTAGCATATTGGTTTCCTTCTTCTTCGAGAGAGTACCAGGGTTGAGCCCTGCCATACCTCTACCAGTTTGATCTCCACGTCAACCAAGGCTAAGCAGATGGGGAGACATCTTCCTCCGTCAAGGAGGAGGAGACACAATGCAGAGTGTATACTATGATGACTTCTACATTTGGTGGGAGTGATAGCTACCGGCACTAGAGAAGTTTCCATACGCCGGCATGGATTTTTAAGGCGATCCATACCTTGTCCTCCCTCCAGGAGGAGCATGGGGAGAGCTAAATAGAATTTTTTTAATTTTTAACATTTTTTAAAATTTTTATGAATTTTAAAATGATAGATATATACATGTATGTACAAGTCTTAATCCTATAAACATGTCAAAATGTAGATATTGGACCAGTTCACCCTGAGGGGCATCCACGCATGTTTGTTCATCCTATCATAAGTGAAGACCCGGGGCTTATTAGGGTTCTAGAGGGAAAGCTGGCCAGGCTGACCCAAAGAGTTCCCACCTTGCGGATAGAGCATATCCCGACCGTCATGTAGGAGTTTGTGGTTGGAGTTCCACCAGTCTGGTTACACCTTTTGAGGCGAGTGGCGAGAGCGTTTCTTGTATACATAGATGCTGTGTAGGCTGCAGAAGATGAAGAGGCTGAGGAAGCCAAAGTACAGAGAGACCATGGGGACCAAGGTGGTCCTGCTTAGATCTAGGAATTTTTGATGGACTGCGATCCACATTTTTGTATATTATACAGTTATGACTGGATCTGAGGATTAGACTCAACCTATCTATGGACATATACTTTACATATATATTGTTGTCTGTTTATTTACAAGTGTTTTTTATGTGCATGCTGTATATTTTATGAAATGTGTGTTAGATGCCAATCTAAAATGTAATTAGCATATGCATCAGTCAATGAATTCTGATTTCTTGGAATGTGATTGAATATAATAACTTCAAAATTTCTTTCCAATAACCTAATTTGCATGAACTGACGTAATAGGATAGGATTTCACACCTGATAAACTCGATTGATCTGGGAGACCACCAGTTGAGAGTCTAGACGGACCTCGAGCTGGGTGATACCACGTGACAAAGCATCCCATAGAAGCTCAATTACAACCCTATACTCAACAACATTATTAGAAGCAGGACCTAAGAAAGCGCCTCCTACGGCAACTAGCTATCCTGAGGGAGAGTAAATGACCCACGCTGCTGAGGCTAGATTACAAGTGTGGCAACTGGTGCCATCGGTGAACCCTATATACCTCTCAAAAGACATCTGCAACAACCAGTAGATGGTATAAAAAACAAAACTGACAACTTAATGTACATAAAAATACATACAATAAAAAATGCTAAGCCTAAGCATAGTACTTCTTCAGGTAGAGCCCATTTCTAGGCTCATGCAGCTTGTTCCCATCAAAATCAATTAACTCATATGCACCCTTCTTCAATACTTTCGACACGACATAAGGTCCTAACCACATGGCCTTGAATTTTCCTGCCCCGAGGGGTTCTTTGTCTTGGTCCCAAAGCAAGACAAATTCCCCTCAGAGAAAACCTGAGGTTTGACTGATTTATCATATTGAGTTTTGACCCTATTCTTATGAGATTGATTAGAAATCAACGCATCTCTACGCTATTCATCAAGGTGTTCTAAATGTACCAAATTTTCCTCAAGCTCTGTCATATCAGGTAACACATGAATAGATATTTTTAGAGATGGGATTTCACATTCAATCGGGGTAACGGATTCCACTCCATGAACGAGTTGGAAGGGGGAGAAACCCATAGCAGTTTTTACGTTAGTTCGATAGCCCCAAAGAGCAGGATATAGCATGATGTGCCAGTTAGAATGGGTTGCATCAATTGTAAGTTTAAGGATAGTTTTTAAAGTCTTGTTTACAGCCTCAACCTGACCGTTTTCTTGCAGATAGTACGAAGATGAATGTTCTTGTCTAAATCCGAGCATAGTGGTCAGTTCCGTCATCATGATATTTTGAAAATGACTGCCATGGTGAGTGACAATCACTTTGGGTATACCAAACCATGCTATAATCTAATTGAATACAAAGAAAGCTGTTTTTTCCCCATCGGCATTAAAAGTAGGCATTTCCTCTGCTCATTTCATAAAATAGTCAACAACGACAATAATATATTTATGCCCCCAAGCCGAGGCTGGGTGACATGTCACGTAATCAATCCCCCATTTCATGAAGGGGCCTACCGAGACAATGAGAAACAATGGAGCGGGATGTGACCGCATTTTCCTGGTGTAAAGATGACAAGGATGACAACGCTTCACTGCTTCCACACAATCTTTGAAGATCGTGGGCCAGAAATAACCGGCACGTAGTATCTTCTGGGCCATTGCTAAACCAGATAAATGACCCCCACACGCTCCAATATGGGAATCATTCAGGACAATCTCTGCTTCCTCATGGGTAAGGCATCGACGTAAAATGAAATTTACCCCTCTTCGATATAATGTATCTCCTATGATGAGGTAGTTCTTAGCATGAAGGCATAATTTACGTCGTTCCTCCCATGAGGAAGCTACAGGGTACTTCAAAGTTTGGAGATATATAAGAATATCGCCATACCAAGGATCAGAGGTTGATATCAAGAAGATGTGCTCATCTGGGAATGAGTCATCTTCAATGGCTACATCTTCTTTAGTAGGAAATTCTGCTATAAGCTCAACAAAAACTAAGGACTTCTTAGACTTAGCGGACTGAAAATCTAGATCAAACTCTTGGAGAATGACTATCCATTTGTTAAATTTTTTCCCAACTATCCATCGAGACAAAACATATTGAAACAGATTCACATCCGCCACTACTGTTGTGGTCCTCAGTAAAATGTAGTGACATAACCTCTGAGCAGCATAAACAGTTGCTAAGGCTAATTTCTCAACGTGGGAGTACCTAAGTTCAGGTCCAGCCAAAGCATGGCTAAGATAATAAATGACATGCTCAATGAGCTTATTGTCCTCCTGGACTAGCACTACCCCAATGGTCGACTCGGACGCGGCCAGATATAATATAAAATCCCTAGAATAATCTAGCGGACGCAGTAAGGGTGCCGACAACAAAGCTTTTTTCAAAGCCTCGAAAGCAAGTTGTGCGGTTTCATCCCATACAAACGGGGTGTCTTGTTTGAGCAGGCGCATGAAACCCTTAGTAATCTTGGCATAGTTAACAATAAAACGTCGAAGAAAATTAGACTTCCCTTGCAGGCTTTGAAGTTGCCTGATAGAACGAGGAGGAAGCAGATTTACAATGGCCTCAACTTTTAATGGGTCCACCTGGATGCATCTATTAGAGACAATGAACCTGATCAATCTTCCTGACTCGAAACAGAATACACACTTGTGGGGATTCAAGTGGATTTTATAATGTCTACATCTCTCAAATATCAACCATAAGTGATCTGGATGTTGAATCCTCTTACGAGAATGTGCAGGCAAATCATCAAGGTATGGTTCGACAATGGCTTTAATATCATGGAAGGAAAATTTCATAGCCTGTTGAAAGGTTTACCCAGCATTTTTCAATCCAAAGGGCATTTTCTTGTATGCGAAGGTACCCCAAGGAAAAATGAAAGCCGTTTTATGTTGGTCTTCCATTTTTATTTGAATTTGAGTGTATCCAGAGAAACCATCCATAAACGAGAACACTTCACTTCCTGCACAAGCATCTATAATCTGGTCTATAAATGGCGTGGGATAGTTGTCCTTAGGACAGGCTTTATTCAAATCTCTAAAGTCAATATAGATGCGGATAGTCCCTTGCTTCTTATCAATAGGAACAGGGTTGGATACCCATTCTGTCAAAGCTATGGGATAGATAAAACCAGCTTTCAATAGCTTTTCAACTTCAGCCTTCACAGCCGCTGCTTTGCGTGGGTTAACAGGTCTTAACTTTTGTCAAACCGGTTTGGTATCAGGATATGTTTGGATTTCATGTTCAACAATCGATGGATCTATGCTTGGCATCTCCTCATATGACCAGGAAAAGACATTGCAGAATTCCTTAAACAAGGCAGTATAGATAGCAATCTCTTCAGGAGAGCAATTTACACCTATGTATATTTCTTCCACGACATTAGGGTTTACAGAGATGTTAATAGGTATAGTGGCAGAAATATTTTCCATATTCTCCTCGGAAAACATTCCTTCCCTGGGTAAAGGATTGATGGGTATATCAACATCTTCTGACAGTCTCAAACGAAACTCTTGATTTTCTATTCTGCTTAGTTCTGGAAGAAAATAGGATCGATGGTGAAGATCCTCACAAATCTTACCACGTCCACTCATAGCTTCCAAGATGGCTTCATCTGAAGGTAAAACCATGTCCAAATAATCTATAGAGTGCAAAGAGTTTTCCTCCCATGCAGGCAAATAGACTTCTTCCGGATCCTTCGAGACTGTGAGAGGATCCGGAATGGGATCAACAGTGGTTTGAGTGATAGCTTGGTAAGCGAATTCCACTGCCGATTAGGGCACCTTTGGTTCGTGGGGGGAAGGGAGAACCCAAGGATCAGTCCTATCAACAATCGTGGGTATGGACCTCTCCACACTATGAAGCAGTAAAAGCTTCTTTAACGTTCGTAAATTCTCTAAAATGCCCACAGGTAATTTGAATCCCACATGTTGGTAAGTAATAATAAAATGGAAAATAGATAAGATGATGAATTGCATATGAGGGTCTGTTATTTATATTGTGGTGAAATACCCTTTCATTAATAGTCATGTCTTTTTGTAAAGACATTATTGATTATTATTATTTATTTTATATATATATATATATATATATATATGTTTATTATTATTATTATTATTATTATTGTTGTTGTTGTTGTTGTTGTTGTTTGTTGTTATTATTTAAGTTGTTACATTGCCACTCCCTTAGAAAGGCTTTGTCCTCAAAGCCTTATAATGTTTCTGTATCATCTTGTGTGCTGTCACAGCTGATGAAACGTGCCGATATGAACTACTAAGAGTTGAGCACAACTTTTGATATGTGGATGAATCAATCCATCCCAAATTGATTTGTTGTGGACTGTTGGCATTCCGTACTGATCTATCGTTAGGATATGTGATCACATTGATATCGCTATCTTTCGACATTTCCCACTTTTTAGAATATTTGTTTTATGGTTGGGGTGTCGATATGGAATTTTCACAATGTCATTGTATTTTATGAGTGCCATTTGTTTAGCATTGATCTGAGTAGAAAGTTGTGTTTTCGTCTCTTGAGGTTTTAAAGCTGCGTTCTGTATCTTTTCCGACTTGTTTTCTAACTACATGTTATCATTTTGAAACTTCTTAATCACTTCTACATGTGATTTTCTGTCATCTTCAGACTTGTTAAGTTGTTCCTTAAGATCTTCATTATGCCTTTTGATACAACGATTTTCTTTTTGTTTGTCTAGAAGTTTTCCTTCAATGTCTTCAGTAGATTTTTCTTTCTTCCGACTACTTTTCAACTTCTTAATTTTTGTGACTAGTGTCTTGTTATGATTACCTAATCTGAAAATTTCTTCGGAATGGCTTGATAAAATCTTGTTGAATTTTGTCAGTTCTAACTTATGTGTCTTCTTATTGTCATCATACTGCTGCTGGAGTTTTTCTTTTTGTTGTTTATGAAGACGTAACTCTGCTCCTTGATTTTCTAACCTCATCCGGACTTGCACCAATTCAACATCTTTTTCAATGATGAGTTTGTTTAGATTCTTTATTTCTTCTTCTAATTAATTATTGCATCCATATGGTGATTTGTTGTCATTTTTTGACTTTTTGATCTGGTCTTCTAGGTTTTGATTATGAATTTTTAAACATGATATTTCTTCATCCTTACTAGCAACAATTTTTTCAACTTCTTTTTGCTTCTTTTGTTCTGACTTCTGATTACCCTGTGAAATCATCTCTGATATATCCTGGAATTCTTCATATGTTGGAGGTTCTATTTCAGACTTCATTGTAATATCCTGAAATGTGATTCTCTTTCTCTTATAGGAAAATGTCAGAAACTTCTTTTCAGCATTTAAGATGAAAGTCCCCAATGTTTTTATCCAGGGTAAACCCAAAATTATGTCACCGTCAATGCTCCATAAGGAACTAACAATGAATTTCGATGTGACCGTATAATCTCCAACACTCAGTTGTAAGCCACTTATTTTAGTTCGTTTTTTGTCCAAAAAGTCTGGCTCTTCCCTTATATTTGACTCAGGAATCACTAAATGGTTAGCGAATTCAGTACTAATATAATTATTTCTTTTAGCAGGTGCGATAGAAATTGTGATATCCTTCCCTGCAAGTGTCCCTTTAATTCTAAATAATATTGAAACATTTTTTTGTAAGGTGATAGGAAAATTATGCTTCTTTTCAATATTAAAATCCATATTCTTGAGTTTTCTTTGAAGTTTAATCAATATCTCCTTCTTTTTTTCCAATAGTTTGTAAAAATTTCAGTAGATTGGGTGGTTGGGAGGAATGAGTGTTACCTTCCCCACCTAAGTTCAAATCTCACTTGCTTTTTAGTAGTAGTTATTATGCACCCTTTTTATCTCTTTTTTTCACTTAAGTTTTGTAAAATGTGAGTAGATTGGGTGGTTGGGGGGAGTAAGTGTTACTTTCTCCACCTAGGTTCAAATCTCACTTTCCCTTTACAAGTAATTATTTTGTACTTTATTTTCAGACCCAACCCCACTTATTCAGAAACCATGTGTGGTTTCACTTTTAACCTTTTTTTTTGTTTTACTTTTTTTCTTCACCTTTTTTTTTTAAAACCCTCTTTTTTGGGGGGGGAGTTACTTTTACCTTTTATTTTTATTTTTTTAAGGACAAGGTCCTATTTTATAGGGAAACCCTAGAAGCTTGAATAGTAACCTCGCTCTGATACCACTTGAAGTAGTAAAAGCTTCTTTAACGTTCATAAATTCTCTAAAATTCCCACAGGTAATTTGAATCCCACATGTTGGTAAGTAATAATAAAATGGAAAAGAGATAAGATGATGAATTACATATGAGGGTCTGTTATTTATATTGTGGTGAAATACCCTTTCATTAATAGTCATGTATTTTCGTAAAGACATTATTGATTATTATTATTTATTTTATATATATATGTTTATTATTATTATTATTATTATTATTGTTGTTGTTTTTATTGTTTGTTGTTATTATTTAAGTTGTTACATTGCCACTCCCTTAGAAAGGCTTTGTCCTCAAAGCCTTATAATGTTTCTGTATCATCTTGTGTGCTGTCACAGCTGATGAAACGTGTCGATATGAACTACTAAGAGTTGAGCACAACTTTTGATATGTGGATGAATCAATCCATCCCAAATTGATTTGTTGTGGACTGTTGGCATTCCGTACTGATCTATCGTTAGGATATGTGATCACATTGATATCGCTATCTTTCGACATTTCCCACTTTTTAGAATATCTGTTTTTATGGTTGGGGTGTCGATATGGAATTTTCACAATGTCATTGTATTTTATGAGTGCCATTTGTTTAGCATTGATCTGAGTAGAAAGTTGTGTTTTCGTCTCTTGAGGTTTTAAAGCTTCGTTCTGTATCTTTTCCGACTTGTTTTCTAACTACATGTTATCATTTTGAAACTTCTTAATCACTTCTACATGTGATTTTCTGTCATCTTCAGACTTGTTAAGTTGTTCCTTAAGATATTCATTATGCCTTCTGATACAACGATTTTCTTCCTGTTTGTCTAGAAGTTTTCCTTCAATGTCTTCAGTAGATTTTTCTTTCTTCCGACTACTTTTCAACTTCTTAATTTTTGTGACTAGTGTCTTGTTATGATTACCTAATCTGAAAATTTCTTCGGAATGGCTTGATAAAATCTTGTTGACTTTTGTCAGTTCTAACTTATGTGTCTTCTTAATGTCATCATACTGCTGCTGGAGTTTTTCTTTTTGTTGTTTATGAAGACGTAACTCTGCTCCTTGATTTTCTAACCTCATTCGGACTTGCACCAATTCAACATCTTTTTCAATGATGAGTTTGTTTAGATTCTTTATTTCTTCTTCTAATTAATTATTGCATCCATATGGTGATTTGTTGTCATTTTTTGACTTTTTGATCTGGTCTTCTAGGTTTTGATTATGAATTTTTAAACATGATATTTCTTCATCCTTACTAGCAACAATTTTTTCAACTTCTTTTTGCTTCTTTTGTTCTGACTTCTGATTACCCTGTGAAATCATCTTTGATATATCCTGGAATTCTTCAGATGTTGGAGGTTCTATTTCAGACTTCATTGTAATATCCTGAAATGTGATTCTCTTTCTCTTATAGGAAAATGTCAGAAACTTCTTTTCATCATTTAAGATGAAAGTCCCCAATGTTTTTATCCAGGGTAAACCCAAAATTATGTCACCGTCAACGCTCCATAAGGAACTAACAATGAATTTCGATGTGACCGTATAATCTCCAACACTCAGTTGTAAGCCACTTATTTTAGTTCATTTTTTGTCCAAAAAGTCTAGCTCTTCCCTTATATTTGACTCAGGAATCACTAAATGGTTAGAGAATTCAGTACTAATATAATTATTTCTTTGAGCAGGTGCGATAGAAATGGTGATATCCTTCCCTGCAAGTGTCCCTTTAATTCTAAATAATATTGAAACATTTTTTTGTAAGGTGATAGGAAAATTATGCTTCTTTTCAATATTAAAATCCATATTCTTGAGTTTTCTTTGAAGTTTAATCAATATCTCCTTCTTTTTTTCCAATAGTTTGTAAAAATGTCAGTAGATTGGGTGGTTGGGAGGAATGAGTGTTACCTTCCCCACCTAAGTTCAAATCTCACTTGCTTTTTAGTAGTAGTTATTATGCACCCTTTTTATCTCTTTTTTTTCACTTAAGTTTTGTAAAATGTGAGTAGATTGGGTGGTTGGGGGGAGTAAGTGTTACTTTCTCCACCTAGGTTCAAATCTCACTTTCTCTTTACAAGTAATTATTTTGTACTTTATTTTCAAACCCAACCCCACTTATTCAGAAACCATGTGTGGTTTCACTTT
>LPNX010972340.1:36475-66897 GCA_001517045.1 Pseudotsuga menziesii
CGTAAAGACATTATTGATTATTATTTATTTTATATATATATATGTTTATTATTATTATTATTATTGTTTGTTGTTATTATTTAAGTTGTTACACACTAGTAGAACCAATATAGTTAACCAAGACTGGAAGATCAAAAGTGCCCATCAGTGATGTGTACATTGCATCCCCCAAGCTCTGTGCAGCAGGTTTGACCTGAACAACCAATGGCACAACGGACTCATTAGACTCTAAACGGCCTTTTCAAGTAAAATTAAGTTGTTCAATAGTAACCAACTTGCCCTCATGTTGAAAAACCATTACACGAAAGACGACCGACGCAATAGCCAACATCGCATAAGTCCAGTTTCTTCCCAGAAGTAGATTATTGTCCAAGGGTGCATCAATTACTTCTACTTCAACAAACATTGCTTTCCCTTCCAACTTAATTTCAAAATATAGCAGGATACCATGCGAATGGAAGGACCTTCCATCAAAAGCAGTAAGTAGAGTGTTTGAGTACGAGACCAGCTTTGGGGATCCGAGAGCTTTCCAATAGGTCAAGGAAATAAGGCATGTAGAAGAACCCTCATCAACAACTACTCTTCCAATGGTATTTCCACCATGGATGACATCTATTGATAAGGATACATGGTAAGGTAGGCAAATTTTAACATCAGACAAATGAAATTTTGCCACGATACTGGATGAGTCGATGCTGCCTAAAGCTGCTAAGAGGGCATCCCACTGGGCGAGAAAACTCTGTAACACCTCTAAAGTTGACATTGCACACGGGGTTTGGGCTAGATCTTCAACCACAGAGTAGTTTGAAACAACCCTAGCGTTAGGGTTATACAAAGTCTTCTTGAAGACACCTTTTGGTATCTTCGACATAGTTTCGGCAGGCTTCTCTATTGTGAGAGGGTTAGAAGTTTCACCTACAACTTTACCCTTCTCAGAAGTCACTTTCTCATAATTTTTATTCCTTGTCTGTAACAAAGTCAAAGATCGAACCATGTTGATATAGTTTGGGTCAGGGGCAATTTGAGTGCCCCTTGCTACATTAGAAGCTGAAGCAGAGTTCTGTTCTTGGGGAAAAGGATCCTTTAGGAAATCCATTTGTTGAGCTTTAAGTAGCTTCTGGGCTTGTTCCATAAGGGGAAAAAGGTGAGTAAGGTGGTCCTCATGGCACAACTTACACAGGAACTTAACCTTCTTCTTTTCTTTATTTCCCACATCAACATTATTCACGGGCTTCTGCTTGTTTTGGTTTCCCTCTCCTTTCTTTCCTCTCTTTTTCTTCCCACGGGGCTGTTGATCGCCCTTCTGAGAGGTCTGTGCAAAAAAATTTGCACTCTGGGGGGAGGGGGCAGTCTTTGCTGCCTCCGCCATAGACTGCTTGACGGACAACTGGTGAAGTTGCTTAGCCAAAGAATCTACGGTGGGAGAGTTTATGGACCCAACCACACCATCGGCATGGGGTCCAGGATTAGGCTTCTCCGCAACCTGTGTAGGCCTTAGTGCCTCAGGGATAATCTCATACAAGATCCCAAATTGTGAATAAATCAAATCCAATTGCTAGGCCCTGAGAATGGATTCCTCTTCATTCGTCACTCCTGAGGTGGATACGTCCTTAGATATGTAGGGCAACAGGGATTTAAGGAACCACTCTAGTAGGAACTCAGGAGGGATGGTGGCTTTTATAAGGCTCTTTTGCCTCCTCCACTCTTGGATGTGATCCAAGATGTGGGTAGCCTTGTTTTTCCTAATGGTAGATAACAAGTTCGTTTTGAAATCATATCGGACCAGAAGCTGAAAGTGGCTAAGAAATGCACTAGCCAAGTCCCAGAAACTACTGAAAGTAGTAGAAGGCAATTCAATATACCATTTTGCCACAGTATTTGTTAAGGTTATCTGGAACAGCCTCAACCTAACTAAATCTTCATTCAATGAATTCGAAGAACACCATAAATGAAATGTGGTGGCATGAGCCCCAGGATCTTCACCAACTTTGCCCTCGAATTTAGGGATGTCCGATGGAAATTTGGTGGGAACAGGTGGCCACGACGGGTCATGCCTCACCGGGTCATTCATTGACTTTGACAAATCTGGCAAGTTTAATGTTGCCAGGAATGGAAGCTTGGGTCGAACCGGGGCATTAAAAGTGCGAGCCTGGGGATTAGAGGGACCTGCCCCCAAATTCCCATAGTTAAAGGTGGGGTTGCCCCTTGCCACCGGTTGCAAAGTGGGTAGATTACTCTGAAATGGATTCCATCCATAAGCCACAGGGTTGTGAGTGGGAGGTGCATTATAAGAAGATCGGGTCGTCCCAATGGAAACTAGGATCTGAAAGATAGGAGTCGGTATCCCTCCGCTAAACAACGAAAAGGGAGAGCTCGTAAACGGGGCCGAAATCGGAGTTTGAAAACTTTTCCCATAAGAGGTATTGTTTCCAAACTGCACTCCTACAGAAGAAGGTGATGGACCTACATATGGAGTGGATGGCGGAATGTGCCCCCCATTCCAAGGAAATCCTTGGACGAAAGCCGAGGATCCTACCAGACCACTCTGGGTAGTGTATGAAAAGGAAGAAGGAGCAGTAGGTATACTAGGAATCCCAGTAACCATATCACCAGAAGTACCTACTAAGTTTGAGTGAATTGGTGGTCGGACCACCCGGCTCGCTGGAGTCAAAGGTGTAGAAGGTATACTAGATATAGGGGCACTTACCGGGGGAGGTAGCACCCCTTCAGCTGGAAGGGAAGAGGTGAAAAAAAAAGAACTTTCTCCCACAGAAGACATAATCCTACCCACAAGGACACCTAAAACAGGTGAATCAAAAGGTCTAACCTAAACGATCACATGATCGTTTAAATCAGTCAAGGGTGTGTTAAAATTCCTTGCAAACTTGTCAGTCTGCAAGTCTTCTATCTCAACTGTATCAAGATTAAGATGGTTAGCTATAAGTGCTAGTTCACCTAGAACTTCACTTACTCCTACCAGTTCAAATGAACCGTCAGTGTCCAATCTTCGCCTTTGGGGTGGAGGTGGAGGTTCCAATGTGATGAGAGGAGGAAGGTTTTGCAACCTTCTTGAACTTCTTATAGGTTGGTCCTCCATGATTGAAAATTTTACAAAACAAACCCTAAGGCCAACTAAACACAGGAAAAACCACAGAGCACACACTATAAAAATTCCTAAAGCCTCAAACAATCAATCAAGGGTGAAAGATATGCTTTCCCAATGAAAGTTGAAGAATGATTACTTGGCATCCTTGAAGTTGTTCTTAGGCATAAGTGGAGGAATCACCCACCGCCCTCCCACACTTACAACAAGGTTTACCTTCCAAGCCTGTCCAAGGTGAACCAAAAATAACCTTCCGGTTTACCTAGGTATGAACCCTAAATTTGAAGAGACTAAAGGATACCTTAGCTATACCAACAGTCTGGGGGGACAGTCGCAAGCCTGACTCGTATGCATGGGCATGGTAGCTGAGCCCAAAACTCTGTCGAGGATAGAATCCCCAGATGCGTAAAAGTCCTGATTTACATTTTGAGAAGGAATCGGAGGGTTATCTCCTCAGTCCAATGCCTCCACGCGGCCTCATGCTTGACTCCCTTTTGAGAAGAGCTTCCCATATACAATTGATAAAGACAAGGATTTACCTAACGAAAGGTCGACTATGTCTGAATTTTAAAACTTATGGGAAGTTTACACTTCCTATCCCACAAGTCTATCCTAAGCTAGTAGGTGAAAGGCCCCTAAAAATAAAAATTACTAGTAAATTTTAATTATTGCGTTCATTTTAAAGGGCTTTTTCTTACTTAGAAGGAAATGGAGTGATGAACTATGGTGTTTTTGACTCGATAAGAAATAAAAAAGTAAAGGTGTATTTTTTTTTTCAAAGAAAATTGCCACTATTAAAGAAATTTTTTTTTTCTTTTTTGTAAATATAGATTGATGAACAAATGCAAACGATAAAGAGAAACTAAGACTATGTTTTTGTAGTTTTTGAGATTACATTTTAAAACTGAAATGAAAACTACTTATGCAAAAGCAAATGTAAAAGCTTGAAAATGTTTTTCTTTTCACTTTTTAAAATGCTCAAACTCTACTATGCAGCTAAAATGCACTAAACTTGAGTATAATTGGATCAAATAAACTATATAAAATAAGTAAACAAGTCAATAAAATCAAGAATCAACCAACAAGGGAAAATCGGGAACCCTAGCTTGGGTGTGTACAATGACAAGGAATCACTGCAAACTCACGAAGGTAAGTGACAAACCAACCATCATCAAAAGATAGACTGGAAAAACAATGCCCAAAACCCTGATCACTGATTCGGATAGAGACACTTCAACCTATAACCCAAACAGGCCAACCTACTTCAAAATGCAAACAGAAGACAATCCAAACAAAAGAAACTAAAGGGCTTTACAAGAAAGCACAAAGTGTGGTCACCAAGGTCTTCAAACTGACTGCATAGTATTTATAAAGAAATCCAACTAACAAACATGAATTAAAAAAGGACAGGGACAAGCAAACCGTAGCCCAAAAATCCCTATTTCCAGGCTTGTACGCGACTGTATATAAGGGCAACTCGCATACTGTACACGACTATACAAGAGAGCAACCCGCGTATACAAGTCTCTGTACGCGACTGTCTATGAGAGCAACCCGCGTACAGGTACAAAAATTTTCTCAAAAAAAAAAGGAAAATCCACAAGGCTTTCAAACACTATGGTAAGCATGAACTAGGATAAAATACCACACACAAACTTCAAGGCAAAGACTGGTGAAGGGTAACAAAAATAACCTACAACAGTTTGGGCTAGGCTAGCGGAGTCACCTGTTCTGTTGTACAGGAATAAACACCTTATAACCGAAGGTCTAGCGTTACCAACATACTCATAAAACTTGTAGGCAAACAAATTTAGAGTATAGAAAGGAAATAAGAGGATAGCATAGACTCACCCGATTCTCGACGGTCGATCCTAGCTTTGTCCTCTTCTGCTCTACATCTCCTCCAAAGCCTTCAGGGATGCTTCTCCTTCACCTGTAAAGAACAAATCCTCCAAGTGCAAGCTTATACATGTATATATAATAGGTTAGATAAATTATATATAGAGTGCTTAATCATAAATATTCATCAAACCATGATACATGAAAGACATTCAAAACACATTTGGAAGAAGGATTCTCTTTATTAACAATAGTTAATGAGTTAATATTACAACCCAACGCCTGAGACAAGGACTCCTCTGCAACCAAAGGATTCTGAGTTCCACTGCTCCAAAGACTTCTTAATATACACCACCAGCATAACTTTGCTCTCCAAGTATGATTGATTAATACCCTCCCCAAGGCCTTTATTTATACTTAGTGAAATAAGGCCGTTTTGAGGGTTGAGGAGGTTGAGACAGTTAACATGGTTATAGTTCAGGTCTTAACAAATCTCAAATAATCACGATTTATTATTTTTAATGTCAAAGGAAGGTGTATGCGGGTATTGATACTGGAAACCCGCGTATGACACGTGAGTTGCTCTAAGAGAATCATGCATACAGATCTGTACGCGAGTTGTAATTACAAAGAATCGCGTACAGTACGTGACATGCTATAAGAAAGGTCGCGTATGTATGTGGGTTGCATATAGACAAAGGCGCGTACGACACTTGACATATTCAACGGTAAAAATGGAAATCTGGATGGATAATGAATGTAGTTCATAATATTCCCATCTATAGTGTTTTAGGCAACCTTCAATCCATAAGTGTCCTTTTGTGTGCCAACATAGGGAATGTCGGCACTCGGATGGAGAAGTGCCATTTGGGTAGATAACAGAAAGGTCCTTTCTTCTCTTTTTCTATCAGCATATTGTTTTTGTTGATTTTGGGAAACCTGCAAATTGTCTTTCAATAGCTTTAAAATTTCTTAGCTCTCTTCCACCCAATATTTGGCTTTTGGAGCTCTAATATCACCAAAGATCATCGCAACAAAGGTAAGTGAATCATATCCATATAATGATTTGAAATGAGACATCCCTATTGACATATGAAAAGTGGTGTTATAGAAAAACTCACACAAGTGTAGTCGTTCTATCCATGCTTTTTTCTCCTCTCCCACATAGTTTCTTAAGTAACCTTCCAACCATTGGTTCACCCTCTCTATTTTTCCATCAGTTTTTGGATGATAGATTTTACTTGGAGTCAATTGAGTGCCCACCAATATAAGAAGTTCTTTCCAAAACGAACCCATGAATCTACTATCTCTATCACTTACAATGTTCTTGGGGAGCCCATGCAATCTGAAGATTTCTTTGAAAAAAATATCAGCCACTTTTGCAACACTAAAATAAGATGTAAGATAAAAGAAATGAGAATTTTTTTTCAATATATCCACTACCACATATATGAAATCCTTACCCAAATATTTGGGCAACTCGGTGATGAAGTCCATTGAGATAATGTCCCATTTTTGCTCTGGAATGGGAAATGGTTGCAATAAACAAGCTGGGCATACAAGTTCTGATTTTTTTTCCTGACATACCGTACATTAATTCACATATTTTTGAACATATTCCTTAATCCCCTTCCAAAAGAATATTTTCCTCAATTTCCTGTAAGTTTTGAAGATCCCCTGATGGCCAACTAGTGGGGAATCATGTACTTCTTGCAAAATTTTATACTTGATATTTGAATCTAGAACCAAATAAATTATTCCCTTATAATATATCAGCCCATTCACAATCCTATATTTATCATTCCACTTGATTCCATCTAACACATCACACGCAAATTTATCTTTGGCATATTCAACTAGTAACATATTTTTCTAATCTCTAGAAATGTCCATGAGAGAAAAAGAAGGTCTTCAAGATAATGCATCTTCTACAATGTTATTATTCCCATTCACATATTCAGTATCAAAATCATAAGCTTGAATATTTATTACCCACTTTTTTTTCCTTTCATTTAGATCCTTTTGGGTTAGGAAGTGCCTTAGACTATTGTCGTGAGTTTTTACCACAAACTTGTTTCCTACCAAGTATTGTCGAAACTTGGCCAATGCATGCATGATGGCCAACATTTCTTTGTCATATATGGAGTAACTTTTTTCATGAGGCTGCAACTTTCTACTCTCAAAGGATATAGGGTGTTGGCCTTGCTTTAGGACAACCCCTATTCCTCCACCTGAAGCATCACATTCAACCACAAAAGGATTAGAAAAATCAAGTAATGCAAATATGGGACAACTACTCATTACCTCTTTCATTTTTTGGAAGGAGTTTTCAGCCTCTTCATCCCACTTGAAATCATATTTCTTAGTCAAATTAGTGAGTGGATAAGTCAACTTGGAGAATCCTTTCACAAACTTTCTATAATAGGTGCATATTCCAATGAAACCTCTTAATTCAGTGATGTTTTTTGGTGATGGCTATTCTAAGATAGCCCTGATTTTTTCCATTTGTACTTTCACACCTTCTTTCCCAATACTGTTCCCAAGATACAGTAGTTCCTTCATCCCAAATTCAAGTTTAGACATCTTAGCAAAGAAGGATTATTGTTGCAAAGTTCTCAACAAAATATCTAGATGATGCAAGTGCTCTTCCCAAGTTTTATTGTAAATTAGAATATCGTCAGAGAAGACCAAAACACACCTTCTAAGCTGCTTGAAAAATATTCTATTCATGCATGCTTGAAATGTAGCTGGAGCATTAGTTAATACAAATAGCATAACAATAAACTCAAAGTGACCATAATGACATCGAAAAGCATTATTTTGCACATCTTCTTCCTTCATTCGAATTTGGTGATAACCTGATCTAAGGTCAATTTTGGAGAAATATTTGGCTCCAAATAGCTCATCTATGAGCTCATCAATCCTAGGAATAGGATACCTATTCTTAATGGTATTCTTGTTCAAATATCTAAAATCTATACACATCCTCAAGGTTCCATCTGTTTTCTTTACCAACACTACTGAAGAAGCATAAGGGCTAGAGCTTGGTCTAATGAGCCCCAAATCTAAGAGTTCTTGGATGGCATTCTCAATATCATATCTTAATTTATTGGGATGTATATAAGGAGGTATCTGAATGGGTGGAGTACCCTCCTCCAAAACAATGTTGTGCTCAACCCCCCTATTAGATGGTCAACCATGTGGAAGATCTCTAAAAACGTTTTCATACTTTTTCAATAATTTATCTATCTCCTTCGGGTGTTAAAAAACGAGATGTGATATGACATTCATCATCCCATTCTATGTCCCCATGCTTCACTATAGATCTCATACTATTTCAATTCACTACTTGATTTGGGTAAGGGTGCTGCCCTCTCACAACCCTTAGTACACCTTTCAAATCTTGAATCTTCATCTCACGAATTTGATAATTTACTGCATTAGGGGAAATTTCAACTCAAAATGGGCCTTTTAACTCTAATTAAAATTCCATGTCATCATGCGCTAGCCAATGAAATTACTTTAATTTTCAAATATCATATAGGTCTTAAACAATTTTTTAAAATAAATTTGGAGATAAGTATCATAAAAAAACTACTTTTTTGTTCGTATTTTCGACATATCTCCATGTGTTTTTACTCAAATTTTAATCAAGAGAGCACGTTGGATGAAGATTTAAATTACACATCCAACGAGTACCCACTTGACATACTTTTGATAGACCCTGCTACCCCAAAAATAAGAAATACCTGAAAAAATGTGACGATAATGTACACTTTTTCAAGTATTTCTTGTTTTTGGGGTAGTGAGGTCCGTCAAAAGTATGTCGAGTGGGTACTTGTTAGATGCATAACTTAATTCCACACCCAACATGCTCTCCCGATCTAAATTTGAGTAAAAACACAGGGAGATATGTCGAAAATACAAATAAAAAATTAGTTTTTTTCTTTTCTTCCTCCAAAATTAATAAATATTATTTTATTAATTTTCCTTAGGAGGCCCATTTTGAGTTGAAATTTCCTCTAATGTATTCTCCAATATAGAATACGACCATTGCACTCCAAAAACCACATTAGTATCAACAACATCAACCACATAAAAACTATTAGCAAAAGTATAGTTACCTACGGTGACTTGCAGCTTTGGAACCCATGTCTTGCACTACATTGTGTTGTGACTAGGAATGACAACTATAAAGCCATCAAATGGTGCAGTAGGTATATTCCTTTTCTCCACCATCTACATCAATGAAGTTATGTGTGGCTCCTCCATCTACCAAAACTGAAGCTCTTTGTCCTAATACCACACACTTGCATCGAATAGTGTGATAGCAAGGCACTGCTAAAAGTATTGCCATTCTTGCTTTGTCCAGTGAAGGCTGATTTTCTACTTGTCTTTCTTCTTCAGCTATTGTCTCATATGATTCCTCTTGATCATAATTGTGTCCTTCTTAATCCATACCCCCTCCATACTCATCATTATCAGAAAATACTTCTATGTATTGAGCTTTTCCCTTTCTGCATTTATGCCCGAGTGTCCATGGTTGAAAGCATGTGAAGCACAAATTTTTTCTTCGAATTTCATCCATGTTTAGTCCTTGTTTATTATTTTTTTCATTTGAATTTACTTGCAAAGGATTCTTATCAGGTGCATCTCTTTGCTAAGGCTTCTTTTCAAATTTGAAGTTAGGCTTGGGAGGAAATCTTTGTATAGGAAGCACATTTTGGAGATATCTAGTCAAGCTCATTCCATATTTTAATGTAGTGGGATTGTTGGATTTGACCAAACCTTTAGTGAACAGTAATACTAACCTTCCCATAGACACATCAGCCACCTTGACTGATAATTTTTAAAATTCCATCAGATAATCAGTTGGGGTCTCAACTTGCTTCAATTATGCTAGTTCTTTGAAAGACAATTCAGGATCTTTTTGCTCAAATATCTCTAGTACCCTGTGAATTCTCCATATGTGTTAACTTGATGATGACCCAAATTCTTCAGGACATGAAGCCACCATTCATTGGCATCTCATTCCAAATGCAATATGTCCATTTTTAAGGCATCTTCTTCCACCATTGGATTTAGCTGAAAATACACCTAATTTTTGCACCCAAGTGTTAGCAAAACTTTGAGAGGAACCATAAAAAGTAGGGAGTGACACTTTACTAATGGCACAATTCAAGTCTTTGTTTTTATATAGAGACTTAATATCTTCCTTTTTTTTAGTTTATTTGCAGCAAGAAAGTACTGATCAAATGACACACTTCTTTTACAATCTTCATCCAATTTATCCCATTCTTTTGCCATTGTGGAAAATTCAAGTTGAATGTTAGGATCTTCTTTGGTTACAAGAAATTTAGTTACAGTAGGCCTTGTTGTGCTCTGAAATTCATGGGGTCTATTATGGGGCCATGTTCTTGAAAAAATATGCTCACTCGTTGTCTTCTTCTCTTTTGATTGTGAACTACTACTATCTCACATTACTCCCAATTTGCTTCAAAATTGGCTAATTAACAATTTAAATCCTTTCATAAGATGCTGGTTCATGTTCTTGGTTATTTAATCAAAGAGAGGTTGTATGAGTTTAATATATTCCTGTTGATGTATTTGTAACTTCGGAATGTATTCATCTATGTATCTTATGTATTGTAACCTGATGTTTTTTCCGGGATGTATCTATTATGTATTTGAGTCATGTTGTCATGCCTCGATGTTCTGATCGAGAGGATCAATAATGTAAACAAGTCATGTCAAGTCATGGTGAGTAACCCTCCGATTTTCGAAGTGTTAAAGTCCCCGCAGTTCTGGGGCACTAGGGTTATTAGACTCTCCTAGTAGAGGTCGGCCATAGTCGGGTTTTAGTCATGTCGGGATTAGTATAAATAGAGAACTGGAGTCTCTATTTAACACACAAGTCATACACACTCTAGTGTAGTGCATAGTTGAGGAAGGAGAAGACACTGGGGCTAGTCAAGAAGAAGATTACTGCTGTTGGAAGATCACTTATTGTTTTGGGGCTTTTACTGTTTTGGTGCTGATTCTATCTCTGAGGAACTTGCAGTGTTTTATTTTTTATGGTTTCCCCAAGGAAAAACAATGTGTTCATTCTCTCTTGTGTTTGATTTCTGTACTTGTTATTCTCTCAGTTAAAGATCTTAATAATGCTAGCTTAATGTTGCAAAACTAACATGGTATCAGAGCTAACCTAAGAATAAGACATTGTGTAGCTGCGGGAACTAGGGATTCCTAGTTTGTGGATCTTCCTCCATAGATTTTTAGCAAAAGTAAGGTGGAACAACTCTCCTCCTTAGGGTGCATCTTTCTGTCGAAGCAGAATCCAATTCTGAGGTTTTTCAGTTTTGGACCTGTCACTACTGTCAAAAATTAGGGCTTTTTACAGAAGAGGAATTTTTCAGTGAGCCCAGGCCTGGATTGATCTCCTCCCAAAAATTGAAGTTAGGGACAAATTTCAAGGAATTTGGGTGGACAAAACTTTGAAAAAGAAAAACCCTAATTTGCTCCTGAACTAGTTCTGCAGGATTTCAGCTCAAGTCTCAGATTGGACATTTTGACTTGGTAAGATCTAAGATCTCTTGTATTTCCATTTGAGATTATCATTTTAAATATGTCTCATCATACCAAGCTTGATGAAAATCTTGAGGGAGCTGATAAATTCCGAGCCTAGAATTATAGGATCTCCCTCGTCCTAGAAGAGAATGAATTAGACTCCTACATTCATGAGGAGGTTCCAGTTCCAGAGGGAGATGAGGAAAAGGCCTTACATAAGAAGAAGATGGTTATGGAAAAGAGGATCATTGTTGATTCTATCAAGGATCACCTTATCCCATAGGTGTCCTCTCTTAAGACACCTAAAGCTATGTTTGATGTCGTAACCAAGTTGTTTGAAGGAAAGAACATAAACCGGAACATGACTCTCAGGAATCAACTGAAGAATGTGAAGATTCAGAATGCAAAAACTATCCAGTCTTACTTCACAAGGGTTTCTCAGATCAAGGAACAATTAGAAGTTGTTGATGAAGAAGTGTAAAATGCAGAGATTCTGATGACTACTTTGAATGGCCTTCCTAGGTCATGGGATGCTTTCATTCAAGGAATACATGCTAGAAAGAAGTAAGTCAAATTCAGCATACTGTGGGAAGAATGTTCTCATGAAGAAGCACAGATAGCAGCCCGATAAGAGAAGATGGGAAGTGAATACCAATCTCTCACAGTTCACTCCAAAAGAAGCAGAAGAAGACATCATCACTTCAAAGGTAAGAATCCTCATCATAGAGATAACGATAGAAAGGATCTATATAGAATAAGATGTTATACATGTGATGAGATAGGGCACTTTGCAAAATACTATCCTAAGAGAAAGAACCACTCTCATAAGAAGAAGGGGAACAAAATAAGACTTCATGCTCATGCTGCAGAGGATGATGAACCATCCAAGAAGAGAGCCAGATATGAAAGTGAAGATTCTTCAAGCGAGGATGAATATGTTCTGATCTCCACTCTCACAGGTAACATTACTCATGGTAGTGATGATTGGATTATAGATAGTGGGGCTTCCAAACATATGACGGGATTCAAAGAATCCTTTGTAAGACTATCAGAATATGAATCACCTCACAAGGTGAAGCTAGGAGATGAATACCAATATCCAATAAAAGGTATTGGGGAATCTTCATACAAACTAGACTCTGGTAAGTATCTAACAATGAAAGAAGTATTGTTTGTGCCAGGACTCAAGAAGAACCTTCTCTCCATATCAGCATTGGATGCAAAAGGAATGCGGGTTGCATTCATAGATGGTCAAGTCATTATGTGGCCAAAAGGAAAGGCTATCGATAATGTAGTGGTGACTGGAGAACAAGAAGGAGATTTGTACAAATTGAAGGGCCATCCAGAACAAGCCCTGGTCCATGACACAGTAGAGCCAAGTGAAATTTGGCATAGAAGGCTTGTACATGTGCATTACATAGAACTACCTATTGCAAGCAAAGCTGTTGAAGGTCTTCCAGAATTTCAAGCCAAACATGATGGTGTCTGCAAAGGATGTGAAAAAGGAAATAATACAAAGAAGACATTTCCCAGCAATGAAATCAAAGCCAAAGAGATACTAGAAATCATCCACTTCGATGTATGCATTCCTATGTCATCAAACTCACTAAACGGGTATGCATACTATGTTTCTTTTATTGATGATTTTTCTAGAAAGACATGGGTTTACTTCATGAAGAACAAAGACGAAGTATTCAGTAAGTTCAAGGAATTCAAATCCTTGATCGAGAACCATACTGAAAAGAAGATTAAGAATTTTCGATCAGATAATGGCGAAGAATTCACTTCGAATGAATTCAAAGAGCTATGTAAAGAATCAGGGATTAAGAGGGAGTTGTCCACTCCTTATAATACACAACAGAATGGGATTGTAGAACAAACGAATAGAACTATCATGGAAGCTGCAAGAGCTATGCTTCATGCTCAAGATCTTCCTATGCATATTTGAGATAAAGCTGTTAGAATAGCAGTGTATGTATAGAACCGTACTCCACATAGAGTACTCGAGAACAAGAGTCTTGAAGAAGTCTTTTTCGGAAAGAAACTAGAAGTCAGCCATCTCAGAATATTCGGCTGTCCTGTGTACATACACATTCCAAAAGAGAAGAGAACAAAATTAGATCCTTCAGGAAAGAAGGGTATATTTGTGGGATACTCTGAAAGCTCGAAGGCTTATAGAATCTATTTCCCAGGATACAAGAAGATTGACATCAGCATGGATGTGACATTTGATGAAGACACAACCTACAACAAATCTAGAAAGAGACCTGCTGAAGAACCTGAAGAAACAAAAGCAGAAGTACCCAGAATTCATGATACAACCATGAACGAAGAATCTCAAGAAGAAGATCAAGATTTTGAGGAACCACAAAGACCTGTAGATCCACCTCTGGAAAAGAATCCTCATAAGAGGAAACCTGCTTGGGTACAAGAACTCATCTAATGTGTGGAAAGATATGGGGCTCCAGAAGAAAATCACAGAGAAAGAAAGAGGACCAGATCTTGCTCCGGGTATGTAGCCTTACTATGTGATTTCATTGATAAAGAACCTTCCGGTTATGAAGAAGCGACAGAACAGAAAGAATGGAAGGATGCTATGATTGAAGAATATCAATCGATCATGAAGAATGATGTTTGGGATGTTCTCCCAAGACTAGAAGGGAAGTCAGTTGTAACTTCCAAATGGATCTACAAGATCAAGCATGCTGCAGAGGGTAGCATTGAAAAGTATAAGGCAAGATCTGTAGCTCGGGGTTTCTCTCAGAAAGAAGGAATAGACTATGAAGAAACCTTTGCACATGTAGCCAGATACACTTCCATCAGATCAGTACTTACTCTGGTTGCAGTGATGAAATGGAAGATACACCAGATGGATGTCAATACTTCCTTCTTGAATGGTGTAGTAGAAGAGGAAGTGTATGTAGAAAAGCCACTCGGTTTTGAGACACATGACAAAGATTCTCATGTATGAAGATTGAAGAAAGCCCTGTACGGTTTGAAACAGGCACCCAGGACTTGGTATGGCAGAATTGACAGCTTTCTATCCAGTTTGGGCATTACCAAGAGTAAAGCAGATTCCAACCTTTACTACACGGTTGAAGATGGCAACCCAGTGATGCTTCTACTATATGTAGATGATCTATTTGTGACAGGTACATATGGGTTGATTGTTGATATGAAGAGAAAGCTTGCTGCTAAGTTTGAAATGAAGGACTTGGGGATGATGCATTACTTTCTAGGTATGGAGGTGTGGCATAGTGCAGATCGAAACTTCCTTGGACAAGGGAAGTATGCAATAGAGATCCTGAAGAGGTTTGGGATGATGGACTCCAAGGATATGAACACACCCATGGCATCGAACCTGAAGCTATTGAGTGATGCTTCATCACAGTTGGTTGATGCTACGATGTATCGTTAGATGATTGGGTCATTGATGTACCTGACAAACATAAGACTAGATATTTGCTTTGCCGTGAACACCTTGAGCCAGTTTCTAACAAATCCGAGACATGTTCACTTGACTGCTACAAATCATATTCTGAGGTACCTGAAGGGTACAATTTATTTTTGGCTCAAGTACAATGAAAATCAAAAGATTATCTTGGAGGTTTATGTTGATTTTGATTGGGCAGGTAGTGCCATTGATAGGAAAAGCACTTCAGGGTGTTGCTTCAGTATGGGATCAGGTGTGATCTCCTGGTTTAGCAGGAAGCAATCCTGTGTGGCACTAAGTACAGCTGAATCAGAGTATGTCACAGCTTGTTCAGCTAGTTGTGAGGTAGTATGGCTATGAAAGCTACTGTCTGATATATTTGATCTCCAGTTGGATGCTACTTGTATACATTGTGACAACCAGAGTTGCATGAAGTTGTTAGAGAATCTAGTGTTCCATGACAAGTCGAAGCATATCGAGATCAAGTACCATTATATTAGGGATATGGTGCAGAGAGGAGCAGTGAAGCTCCAGTATGTTGCGATGGAGGAACAGATAGCCGATGTATTGACGAAGCCATTAGCTAGGATGAAGTTCGAGTACTTCAGGGAGAAGCTTGGTGTTCTCCAGATCAAGGTTTCCTCCAAGAGAAAGTGATGAGACCCATAACCATTCTGACATGGTGAGAGGATTGGTTCCTTCCATGGTCAGATGTAAGGGCTAAGCCATTCTATCATGGTGAGAGGATTGGTTCCTTCCATGTTAGATATGAGTGTTGAGATCCATACCCATTTTGATGAGTAGGTCAGATATAAGGGCTGAGCCATTCTATCATGGTGACAGGATTGCTTCCTTCCATGTTAGATATGAGTGCTAGCCATTCTGTCGAGTAGGACAGATGTAAGGGAAATTGCCATTCCTTGAATGGATCTTCCTGGTGAGGTACCAGGAACACTCAGTCTAGGACTGAGTAGCCATTCTGATGTGATATAGGGATGTGTTCCCACTTGATCAGATGTAAGGGCTGAATCATTTTGTCATGGCTAAAGGATTAATTTCCTTCCATGTCATATGTGAATGTTGGCCATTCCGATGAGCAGGTTGGATGTAAGGGAAACTGCCATTCTCTAGGAGAATGGAGGCACCTGGTCAGTTACCAGGTAGCTCAGTCAAGGAAGATTGGGGGCCATTTTGATATGACTGTAGGATTGGTTCCTACAAGATCAGATGTGAGTGCAATCCCTTTCATCATTGTGAGCAGGATGTGTTCCATCCTGGATGAATGTAAGTGCAGAAATATTTCATCATTGTGAGCAGGATGTGTTCTCACCTGGATGAGAGTCTTTCATCATTGTGAGCAGGATGTGGTTCCATCCTAGGTGGAAGAAAAGAGTTCTTCCATCATTGTGATCAGGATGTGGTTCTGGCCTGGATGAAAGTGAGGAAATATTCCATCATTGTGAGTAGGATGTGGTTCCGGCCTGGGTGAAAAGAACTGAGTTCTTTCATCATTGTGAGGAGGATGTGGTTCCGGCCTGGATGGAAGTGCAGAACACTTCCATCATTGTGAGAAGGATATGTTCCAGCCTGGATGGATGTGAGTATTGTGCCCTTCTGACGAGTAGGTCAGATGTAAGTGCTGAAGCCCTTTCATAGATGATAGTAGTTGTGTCCTATCATGCTGGTGAATGTGAGTGTTGGGCCCTTCTAACGAGTAGGCCAGATGTAAGTGCCGGAGAAGACCTACATGGAGGCTAGGCCTACAACCAGCATGAAAAAGAGCTGGCTCTGTAGAACTTCCTGTGATGAGAAGAATCATGAGATAGCACCAGGGATGATCTAGATTGAGTGATGATCGAGATCCAGTAATGATAGCCAGTGATGATCTAGATCGAGTGATGATCGCGATCTAGTGATGATGATCCAGTAGCGATGATCTAGATCGAGTGCTGATCAAGATCCAGTGATGAAAGCCAGTGATGATCTAGATCAAGTGATGATCCAGACCCAGTGATGATGCCTCATGATGATCCAGATCTAGTGATGATCCAGATCCAGTGATGATGCCTCGTGATGATCTAGATCGAGTGATGATCCAAATCCAGAGATGATGCCACATGATGATCCAGATCCAGTGATGATGTCTCATGATGATCCAGATAGAGAGATGATCCAGATCCGATGACTTGAAGATCAAGATGACTTGAAGACTCAAGAATACCAGAGATGCAGATGATGAGATGATCCAGTTGATACAGAGAAGAAGACTAGTGCTGAAAATTGTGTCGAAATAATACCTTCCTAGTTAAGAGGGAGTGTTGATGTATTTGTAAATTCGGAATGTATTCATCTATGTATCTTATGTATTGTAACTCGATGTTTATTCCGGGATGTATCTATTATCTATTTGAGTCATGTTTTCATGCCCTGATGTTCCGATTGGGAGGATCAATAATGTAAACAAGTCATGTCAAGTCATAGTGAGTAACCCTCCGATTGTCTAAGTGTTAAATTCCCTGTAGTTCCGGGGCACTAGGGTTATTAGTCTCTCCTAGTAGAGGTCGGACCTAGTAGGATTTTAGTCATGTCGGGATTAGTATAAATAGAGAACTGGAGTCTCTATTTAACACACAAGTCATACACACTCAAGTGTAGCGCATAGTTGAGGAAGGGGAAGACACTAGGGCTAGTCAAGAAGAAGATAACTGCTGTTGGGAGATCACTTACTATTTTTCGGATTTTACTGTTTTGGTGCTGATTCTATCTCTGAGGAAGTTGCAGGGTTTTCTCCTTTATGGTTTCCCCAAGGAAAAACACTGTGTTCATTGTCTCTTGTGTTTGATTGATGTACTTGTTATTCTCTCAGTTAAAGATCCTAATAATGCTAGCTTAATGTTGAAAAACTAACAATTCCACCTTTCCCTGATAATTTTATTCCTTTCCCTCGCTAGTCATAGTTTCATGTACCTCTTCTTCTACTACTTCTCCTTCTTCAACAAAAACACCTTCAACTTCAGGATCTAAGAGTGGCGGATTATTGATTTGAATCCTTGTTAATAAAATAAGGTTACATGACCATGCTATGATACCACTGTAATGTCCCTTTTTGGAATTTTTTATTAAATGACCAATTTTTCACTTTTTCCCTAATTTCGAACCTTGACTAGTTTTGATGTCTAGACCTCCAAATTGACCCAAATGCTTCCAAATTTTCTCAGAATGTACATGAATGATAATAGAAATTAAATATTATTTTAAGGGATTTTTTATGACCCCCCATTTACTTCTTCAAACTTGTTTAAGTTTTTGTTCAAATTAGGAGTCTTTACTAGCAAACCGGCGCTCCAATTCCCCATGGGTAATTGCTGGAAATGGCTTCTCAAATGGTCCCAAAGTCACTCAAATTTATGAACAAAGGTAGGGGATGTGTAAGGGATATTTTTAAAGTCTCATATTCATAATGCATCAGTTTATACGTTATGTTATGACTCTTTCCAAAACATCTCCCAAATCATAATTTCGACCCTTGGGGAAAATGCACCAAATCTTCTCCCAATGCAATAAAATTGAGTAAAATGGATTCCAATGCTTAATTACTGAACATGAGATTGAAATAAACAATAATTAAAATCCCTTAATCATACATTTATGAGATATACATTCCTTCATTATAAATAATAATCATTACCATATCATATATCAAAATAGAGTGGAAATGGTCACTGCTTCCTCATTAAAAGTCATTTTGACATACAAATATTAGATATTTAGAATTGAAACTTTTTGAGAATATATAAAAGGGAATATTTAACTGATTACAATAATAAATATATCAATAATATCTCTCCCAAAGAGTACATGATATCACCTAATGTGTAATCCCTCCATGAGCACGAATATGCAAAGAAAACTGGAAATGGTCGATAGATGGTGCTGCAATAGAAGAATCCACATGATTTATTGTAGCTTACACCTACAAATAAGAATCCATTAAATATCCTTCAAATAACTAAGTTTCCTCTCAAAACACCAACTTGGATGAGAATCTTTCACCCTCGAAATTGGCTAAGGCAAGAAAACTAGTCATCCACTAGCTCTCACAATTCACAAATGCTAAAAAGCTCTTCTCTTGGTCGTTTCCTGTAATTTATAAAAATACTTATCCTTATAAGGCTCCCAATCTATCTATAAACTCAATCCAATTCGAATTAGGGTGTGGGCTCATGATTTTCCATGTGTCCCCTCTTTCTTAGCCTTCCACCTTCCCCAAATTTGAGTAGGAGCCCAATGAGCTTCGCAAAACCAAACGAGAGCTATATTGGAGGTTATATTTCGATATAACATGTCAGAATTCATACCTGATTTGTTTCATAGGTGTCATAACATCTTAATAATTGTTGTCATAGAGCTAGGGAATCTTGTCCAAGTGTCTCACTAGGTCCAAAATGACTCTTCCTTTCCCATGTAAGTTACATTTCTTCCCAAATTTGACCTATGATGCATATGGCCATGTGCATTATCCTTATAACTCATCCAAGAACCTTTAGTCTTCCCATGGATTAGAAATTTCAAGAGGAGGATGCCATGTGGCACAAAATTTCTAGCTTGTGTGGGCCCCATAGTCTCAATGTGTCTCCATGCTCCATTGCCACATCAATTTTCTCTTGTATTTATTTAATAAGCTACATTATTAAATATTTATCCCATGATAATGTCTAAACACCATTTATTATCTCCCTTATTAAAATTCCAAATGTATCCATCCAACCTAGGGAACTAGTAGGATTGATGGAATTGTCCTGCTATACATTTATTTGAATGGGGACATTACAGTCTTACAACCACTTCAGTTTCATCATTTATGGAACTATTTTACATGTTATAGTTTTAGGGAACAATGGATGCCATCTTCGATGGAATTACAACCACCCCCGTTTCAAACCCTATATGATTAATGTGATATTTAAATAATTTAAAACGACCCCCTATGGGTCTATACCAGCTTATTGTTTTGAGTTTGTTATGTACACTAGTGAAAGTTCCTTATGTAATTCGTATTGTAAATAAACTATTTTTTAACTGGAAACAATATGATTCTAGTTTTGACATATTTCATTCTAAATACTATTCTGGAAACTTAAAAAAGCATAATCTAAAACATTTAACGAGATCTATGATGACCCTTCATTATGATTTACTAGTTGTATTAACATTAGAACATTATACGAATCTATGATTCAGATATAAATTCCCAAGCAGAGATTCGTTAATAAATCTTAAGTTCATGAATCTACAAATACTAAATATAATCAATTTACTTTACATGAATACATCTAACATGAAAGATATTTGGAATAGATGCATAGTAGAAAAGATATTTGAAATAGATGCATAGTAGAAAATATATTTGAAACAGATGCATAGTTCTATTAGTGTAAAAAAAAATGAATACAATTCATAGTTAACTTGAGATTCTACTTTAACTAGTTTAGACAGATAAGAAGTAGAATAGGGAACCTAACACCACTATTGAGAAAATAAAATTGAAATATTCGTTCCTCCCAACCAACTCCTAGAGAAACCAAGTCTCACTTGCTATAGAACCACCAAGTATGTTCATTGAACCAGAGGGGAAAAATCTACTCAATGCGCCATCTGTTGCATTAACAGATCAGGTCCTCATCCATTTCTAGCCTCATGCTTGCTAAGTGGACATACTATTATATAGTATTTTTCCTAGGACTTGGTCATTTATGAGGCTCCTTCTCTTTAGAACTCTAGAAGGAGTTGTGGCCTTATTTTGGGGAGGAGGCCTCCTGGATCTTGAGTTCTCACTCAACAACTTCATCCACTTGTATTTTCCTCTTATGGGTCAGCAAACACTCTTTCAACAACTATTTTAGTTCTAATTTCCTCCAGTGTTTTTAATTAATAAATAAGAATAATCCATTACATTTATTTTTTACTTCTTGTCAAAAATATTCAAAAATGAAATATTCAAAAAGAAAAATAACAATTTAATTTGGTGTATTACACACACCTCCCCTTAGAGGATAACACCATCCTCGGTGTTGTTATTTTTCTACCTTTTACTTCCATTATTTCATCTTGAAATAGGATTGTATATGCCTCTCGCATATCACTTTCCAATTCCCAAGTGGATTCTTCTGGACTAAGGTGCTTCTATTGCACCTTGACTTGTTCGATGGTATAGTTCTAGATTAAAAGTTCTCTCTGGTCGAGAATATGCTCCGGTCACACCTGGAACTCTCCTTTGGGTTCCACTTGTATGACATTCCAGTCAATTACATGAGTAGCATCATGAATATACTTCTTCAAAATAGAAACATGAAAAACATTATCCACTTTAGTCGTAGGAGGTAGGGCTAATTAGTATGCCACCGACCCTACATTTTCCAAAATTTCAAATGGCCCGCAATACCTGGGTGCCAATTTTGAATATCTTCCCAGTATTAGGGATCTTTTCTTTGGTTTTACCTTTATATATACATGCTTTCCTACCTAGAACTCTTGAGGATTTATTTTTAAATCGGCATAACTATTTTGCGTGTCTTGGGAAACCTTTAGATTTTTTTGAACATGTTTTAATGTTAGTTCCTTATCCTTTAACAATCAGGTCCTAACATTAACTTATCGACTAGACTGCTCCAAGAAATTGGAGTTTTACATTTGCATACACACATAATTTCAAAGGAACTCATTCCTGCTAATAATTGAAAATGATTATTGTAAGAAAATTATACTAAGTACAAGTAGTCTTCTGAATTATCTCGTTTTTCCATTACCTACATTCTAAGCATGTCTTCTAGAATCTAGTTTACTCTTTTAGTTTGTCCATATGTTTGCGGAGATACACAGTATTGGAATTTAATTGTGTGCCTAGTCCTTTAAACAAAGCCTTCCAAAAATTCCTTGTAAATTTTACATATCTATCTAATATTATTACCTTAGGCACACTGCGTAATCTAAACATTTGTTTCGTAAATATATCAGCAATGTTAACAACCTTATAAGTAGATTTAACCGAAATAAAATGAGCTACTTAACTTAATTTTTCCACTATGACCATGATTGAGTTGTGTTGTTTAAAATTTATAGGTAAAAACTATTATGAAATCCATGCTTATTACTTCCCATTTCCATTCCATAATGGGTAGTATGTAATTTCTCTTTTTGAAATTTTATTAAATGACCAATTTTTTCACTTTTTTCCCCAATTTTGACCTTAACTAGTTTTGATGTCTAGATCTCCAAATTGACCCAAATGATCCCAAATTTTATGAGAAGGTACATGAATGGTATTATAAATTAAATATGATGTTCAGGGATGTTTTATTACTTCCCAATTACTTCTGAAAACTTGTTTAATTCTCTGTTCAATGTAGGAGTCTTTACTAGCAAATTGGGGCTCCAATTCCCCTTAGGAAATTGTCGGAAATGGCTTCTCCAATGGTCCCAAAGTCACTATAATTTATGAAAAGAGGTAGTGGATGTGTAAGTGATATTTTTAAAGTCTCACATTCATCATGGTTGAGTTTATACAGGATTTTATGACTTTTTCCAAAACAACTCCCAAATCAGAATTTCGACCCTTGGGGAAAATGCACCAAATCTTCTCCCAATGCAATAAAAATGAGTAAAATGGACTGAAATTCTTAATTAATAAAAATTATACTTGAAATAAACATTAATTACATTCCATTCATCATACATTTATCATATATACATTCCTGCATTTGAAATAATAAGCATTACCATGGCATATATCAAAATAGAGTGGAAATGGTCATTGTTTGCTCATTAAAAGTCATTTTGACATACAAATATTGGGTATTTAGAATTGAATATTTATTAGAATGAATAAAATATAATATTTAACTTATTTCAATCATAAATATATCAGGAATATCTCTCCCAAAGAGTACATGAGCTGACCCAAGGCGCAATACCTCCATGAGCATGAATATGCAAAGAAAACTAGAAATGGTGAAGAGAAAGTGCTGCAATGGAAGAATCCACATGCTGCCCTATATATTACACCTTAAAATAAGGATAAATTAAATATCCATGAAATACCTGAGTGGCCTCTCCAAACACCAACTTGGATGGGAATCTTTCACCCTTGAAATTGGCTAAGGCAAGAAAAGTAGTCATCCACTAGCTCTCACAATTCACAAATGACAATTTATAAAATGATAAAAATACATTATCTTGTTTTATTCCTATATTTTATAAACATACTTAGCCTTATAAGGATACCATTCCATCCAAAATATCAAGCCAATTCGAATTTGGGTGTGTGCTCATGATTTTCCATGTGTCCTCCCTTTCCTATCCTTCCAGCTTCCCCAAATTCGCGTTGGAGCCCATTGAGATTCCTTAAATCCAATGAGAGCTATATTATATGATATATTTCTACCTGAAATGTTATATATGTCATATTTTAACCTTCATATCTGATTTGTGTCATAGGTGTCATAGCATCTTCATCATTGTCGTCATAGTGCTAGGTTATCTAGTCCAAGTGTCTCACTAGCTCCAAAATGAGTCTTCCTTTCCCATGTAAGTTACATTTACTCAAAAATTAGACCTATTATGCACATATAAAATTGTATTGGCATTATAACTCATCCAATAACCTTTATAACTCCCATGGATTCGAAAATGCAAGAGGAGGATTCCATGTGGCACAAAATTTCTAGCTTGTGTGGGCCTCATAGTCTCCATGTGTCTCCATGCTCCATTGCCACTTAAATTTTCTCTTGTATTTATTTAATAAGATACATAATTAAATATTTATCCCATTCTTATGTCTCAACATCATTTATTATATCCCTTATTAAAATTCCAAATGTATCCATACAACCTAGGAATTAGTAGGGTGATGGAATTGTCCTGCTATGCAATTATTTAAATGGGGACATTACAATCCTCCCCACCCAATATTGCTTTTCCTCAAGAAATTTCATATTTGTATGCTGCAATAATTTTATTATAGTCATATTCTCAAGTGATTAATAAATCTCCAATGCTTCTTTTTTCCCCCAAAATTGAAACCAACGAAACAAAAAATGCTCCCAAGGTCCCATATGATCCTCCAAGTAAGTAGATCACCATGTACCCCATACACACAAGCATGACGTACTATATCAGATCTTCCCTAATGAAATAGGTGAGGATCCTATGTCCCATAATGTTTTTCCCAAACTATATAATGTGCATCAATATAATCACCCATGTTTTCTTTCATCCAAGAAGTGAATGAAGAACTTCCACCAAAATCTGAACCAAATAAGAATCAAATAAAACATGGAGACTTCAAAGTGGCTCGAAGAAGTCTCATCAATAAATTCATGAATATGTATATCATCATGAAATAATAGAGTATGTTACTTCCAACAATAATTTCCTTTGTTCATATGTATCTTCACCCAAGTGTGGGATGAATTTCCCCCAACATCCGACTAGGAAAGGAGCAATGAAAATCATGAGTCTCCAAATGACTCAAGGGAATACCATAGGTGCATCCATGTGGATGTGTATCATCATAATGTGAAAAGGGATGCTGCTGAAAATGTAAATAATATGTCTCTCTAAGCATTTCATCATAAAAAGGAGAGATATAACTTTTATACTCTTCATGTGGCACCATAAAAAAAAATCACTTCACCCATACTTCATTTGGATGAATGCTGCAAAATTTTGAAGTGTAGGATGTAGGAGAAAGAACCAACTCACCAAAAACCTTTATTTTTGACTTGGGATATGTGATATGACATTCAAAAACCCATTCTATGTCCTCATTCCTCAATATATATCCCATACTATTGCAAGTCCTTGCTTGGTTTGGGTAAGTGTGTTTCCCTCTTATAACCCTTAGTACACCTTTTGAATATTGAAATTTCATCTCAGGAATTTGGTAGTTTACTGTATGTTACCCTATATAATACATCCATTCCACTTCCAAAACTACATTAGTATCAGCAACATTAACAACATAAAAACTATCAACAAAAGTATAGTTACCTACGATGACATGCAGCTTTGGAACCCATGTTTTGTACTACATTGTGTTGTGATCGGGAATGACAACTGTGAAGCCATCGAATGGTTCAATTTGTATATTCCTTTTCTACACCATATATGAATCAATAAATTTATTTGTGTCTCCTACATCTACCAAGACTTAATATTTTTTTCCTACTACCACACCCTTGCATAGAATACTGTGATAGCGAGGCATTGCTGAAAGTACTACCATTATTGCTTTGTCTGGTGAAGGTTGTGTTTCTTCTTGTATTTATTCTTTAGCTATTGTCTCATATGGATCTTATTGATATGAAATGTGACCTAATTCCTCCATACCCCATTCATACCCATCATTATCAGAAAATACTTCTATGTATTGAGCCTTTCCCTTAGTACATTTAGGCGCCGGTGTCAATGGTTGAAAGTATGTGAAGCACAATTTGTTTCTTAGAAGTTCATCCCTATTTATTCCATATTTATTATTCTTTTTAGATGAATATCTTTTCCAAGGATTCTGATCAGGTGCATATTTTTTCCAAGGTTTCTTTTCAAATTCATAGTTAGTTTTGGGAACAAATCTCGTTCTAGGAAGCACATCTTGGAGATCTCTAGTCAAGCTCATTGCATCTTTTAATGTAGTGGGCTTATGGGATTTGAACAAACCTTTTATGGGTTGATCCAAAACTTTAGTGAACATAAATAATAACCTTCCCATAGACACATCAACCACCTTGACTGATAATTTTTGAAATTCCATCATATAATCAGTCAGGGTTCCAACTTGCTTTAATTGTGCTAGTTATTTGAAAGACAATTCAGGATCTTTTTGCTAAAATATTTCTAGTACCTTGTCAATAAATTATCCATATGTGTTAACCTGATAATGACCCAAAGTTTTTATGCCATGGAACCACCATTCATTGGCATCTCCTTCCAAGTGCAATATGGCCATTTTTAAGGCATCTTCTTCCACCATTGTATTTAGCTAAAAATACACATCTAATTTTTGCACCCAAGTGTTAGCAAAACTTTGAGAGGAACCATCAAAAGTAGGGAGTGGCACTTTACTAATGGCAGAATTTAAGCCTTTGTTTTTGTATAGATACTTATTAGATTCCTTCCTTTTGAGTTTGTTTGCAGCAAGAAAGTATTGATCAAATGGTACACTTCTTTTACAATCTTCATCCAATTTATCCCATTCTTTGGCATTGTAGCAAGTTCAAGTTGAATGTTAGGATCTTATTTGGGTACAATAAATTTAGGTGCAGTAGACCTTGGTGTGCTATGAAATTCATGGGGTCTATTATGAGGTCTTGTTCTTGAGAAAATATGCTCACCCATTGTCTTGTTTTCTTCTAATTGTGAACTACTGCTATCTCATATTACTCCTAATTTGCTTCCAAATTGGCTAACCAAAAATTTGAATCCTTTCATAAGATGCTGGTTCATGTTATTGGTTATGTCATAAAACATAGGTTTTATGAATTTAATATATTCCACCTTATCATGATCAGTGTATCCCTTCCCCTCGCTAGTCATAGTTTCAGCAAAATGTACCTCTTCTTCTAATACCTCTTTTCCTTCAACAAAAACACCTTCAACTTCAGGATCTAAGGGAGGTGGCTTATTGATTTTAATACTTTTTAATACCATCAGGTTCCAATACCATGATATGATACCACTTGTAATTTCCCTTTTTAAAATTTTATTAAATGACCATTTTTTTCACCTTTTTCCCAATTTCGACCTTAACTAGTTTTGATGTCTAGACCTCCAAATTGACCCAAATCCTCCCAAATTTTCTTAGAAGGTAAATGAATGATATTATAAATTAAATATGGTGTTCAGTGATATTTTATGACCCCTTAATTAATTTTTAAAACTTGTTTAATGATCTTTTCAAAGTAGGAGTCTTTACTAGCAAATTGGGGCTCCAATTCCCCCTGGGAAATTGTTGGAAATGGATTCTCCAATGGTCCCAAAATAACTTGATTTTATGAACTGAGGAATGGGATGTGTAAAATAAATTTTTAAAGTCTCATATGCATCATGTTTCATTCTATACATGGTGTTATGAATCTTTCGAAAACAACTCCCAAATCACAATTTCGACCCTTGGGGAAAATGCACCAAATCTTCTCCCAATGCAATAAAAATGAGTAAATGGATTCCAATGATTAATTACTGAAAAATGAGACTTGAAATACACATCTCTTAAATTCCATTCATCATACATTTATCATAGATACATTCCTCCATTCTGAATAATAAGCATTACCATGGCATATATCAAAATAGAGTGGAAATGGTCATTGTTTGCTCATTAAAAGTCATTTTGACCTACAGATCGTGGGTATTTAGAATTGAAAATTTATGAGAATTAATAAAAAATCATATTTAACTGATTAAAATCATAAATATATCAGGAATATCTCTCCCAAAGAGTACATGAGTGCACCCAAGGTGCAATCCCCCCTTGAGCATGAGTATGCAAAGAAAACTGGAAATGGTGGAGAGAAAGTGCTGCAATAGAAGAATCCACATGATTCCCTGTAGATTAAAACTACAAATGAGAATCTACTAAATCTCCATGAAATACCTGAGTGGCCTCTCTAAACACCGACTTGGATGGGAATCTTTCACCCTTAAAATTGGCTAAGGAAAAAAAACTAGTCATCCACTAGCTCTCACAATTTATCAAATGATAAAAATCCATTATCTTGGTTGATTCCTATATTTTATAAACATACTTAGACTTCTAAGGTTCCAATCCATCCACAAAATCAAGCCAATTCGAATTTGGGTGTGTTCTCATGATTTGCCATGTGTCCTCCCTTTCCTAGCCTTCCACCTTCCCCAAATTCGAGTTGGAGCCCATTGAGCTTCCTCAACTCACATGAGAGATCTCTTGGATGCTCTATTTTGACCTAACATGTCATATATGTCATATTTCAGCCTTCATATCTGATTTGTTTCATAGGTGTCATAGCATCTTCATCATTGTTGTCATAGAGCTAGGGAATCTAGTCCAAGTGTCTCACTAGCTCCAAAATGACTCTTCATTTCCCATGTAAGTTATGTTTCCTCCTAAATATTCTGTTGTCTCTTTATTCATGTTAGGCCAAAATAAGTTCTTTCTGGTCATAGTGATCATTTTCTGGTATCTAGGGTGTCTTGAATATGGTCTTTTATGTAACTCATTCATAACAGTTAATTTAATTTCTGCTGCATTTGGTATGTATAATAGGATTTTCTGTAGTAGTAACCCTCTTCCATTTTCTTACTAAAATATGTTTTTATTTGGTTCCTTTAACACATATTTCATTAAATTTGGAATTATACAAGGGATCTAGAATTTAGAACTTCAACAAGATTGAGTTTTCAAAAAATGAAAAACCAAAAAATTACTTAATTCACTCATTTCAATCTTTATATTCACCATTTTTTTATAATATTATCAATATAAGCTATATAAAATCAAATTTATATAAAGTTGAAGCATATCTTCCTAATATTAAACTTATATTCCTTACATTATTTTATTATTATAATTTTTTAATTTGTATTAATATTTGAGTTGATCAAGGTTTACCTCATCTCATGAACAATAGATGTTGCAAGAAATTTCTTACCTATTAAGTTATCTAATGGCATTATTTGTATGTTGATATTATTAACCATTTTACTTATAATTTGATAAAGCATATATTGTGCATGTGTTGAATTACCATATTAGTAAGAGATTGTCTCCATTTTAGAGTGACCTACAAAGTTATTTAATGATATAGCAGTCAATGTGTTTTTTACTGTAACAAATTTATGTATTGGCATAGTAACTTATTAATTCCCAATCTTGATAATGGGTGGCTAGAACATGGGGATTTTTTCTCAACTTCAAGAAACAACAAGAACTGGAAATGCCTAGGAATTGGCTGAAACCTCTAATACCATGAAAAAATATTAGCTCATATAGTCACTGTAATATTGAACTTGTGGATGAGGACACTACCCCTAATCATATTTATAATATTAACTAGAAAAACAATTAGTAACATATACACAAGCAACAACATGGAAAACTAGGTCATACTCTATTTTATTTTCTTCCCTTTATATGTATTGTCGAGTACGGATCTAGAATTTAGAACTTCAACAAGATTGAGTTTTCAAAAAATGAAAAACCAAAAAACTACTTAATTCACTCATTTCAATCTATATATTCACCATTTTTTTACAATATTATCATTATAAGCTATATAAAATCAAATTTATATTAAGTTGAAGCATATCTTCCTAGGCTTAAACTTAGATTCTTTACATTATTTTATTATTATAATTTGTAATTTGTATTAATATTTCTTACCTATTAATTTATCTAATGGCATTATTTGTATGTTGAAAGTACTAACCATTTTGTTTATAATTTGATAAAGCATATATTGTGCATGTGTTGAATTACCATATTAGTAACAGATTGTCGCCATTTTAAAGTGAACTAGAAAGCTATTTAATGACATAACAGTCAATGTGTTTGTTACTATAACAAATTTATGTATTGGCATAATAACTTAGTAATTCTCAATCTTGATAATGGGTGGCTAGAACATGGGGGTTTTGCTCAACTTCAAGAGACAACGAGAACTGGAAATGTCTAGGAATTAGGTGAAACCTCTAATACCATGAAGACGTATTAGCTCCTATAGTCATTGTAATATTGTACTTGTGGATGATGATACTACCCCTAATAATATTTAGAATATTGACTAGAAAAATAATCAATAACATATCTACGAGCAACAACATGGAAAATTAGGTCATACTCTATTTTATTTTCTTCCCTTTATATGTATTGTCTATTGTATGCCTTAGGACATTTTTGTCAAGTATATAGCACAATAGGTACTTAGGCATTTCACTTTTTCCCTTCATTTTATGGGATTATTATGAGCCCATAAGTTTCTACATGTTTTGGACATTGTTAACTATCAATTATTACTTTGGATTATGTTGATTGGTTAAGCCTAGATTCCTTTTTATAATATAAATATAATCATCTAACATTTAAAGAAATATTCATTATTCAATACTATATATTATGATATGTGGTTGGCACTATTTTAGAGCCAACAAGAGAAAATATTGTATTGGATAAAGTCTAAGTATACCAATTAAGGTCAAAAATAATTATTAATTAGAATATAAATTTTATAGTACAATTGGTTTTTTTTCAAATACATGAAGAAAGAGGGAAAACCCATTCTAGTTATTGCAAGTGTCCAGTATTTATTTTTGAAATGTTTGAACATATTACATTGAAAAAACATTAACTCTCTACTCCCATAGTAAAGTTTTTATAGACAAAGTATATAATATGTTGTCTGTCCAGTATTTATTTTTGAAATGTTTGAACATATTACATTAAAAAACATT
>LPNX010972340.1:68092-85001 GCA_001517045.1 Pseudotsuga menziesii
CATTATTCAATTGTAACAATAAATGTGGAGGAAGAGGTTTAAAATCAATATCTTGATTTTCTAATCTTCCATGAGATAAAAATTAATCCTTGTACACTCTACATTTTGAGTAAATAGAGGTGTCAAGTAATGCATTTGAAAGTGGGTTTCTTGAACTTCCACTCTCATAAAGAAGATCACCATACATATCAAGATGTGGGTCTTCAAGGTCCCTTAAGCACTTAGCAAGTGATGTAATGGTAAATTGTGATCCCATATGTACAAATGGTAGGGAGAAATGACCAAAACCTCCTGTCTTATGCCCATGTGTTAGCATACCTATCAATGACAAACCCTAGTTTATTCCTACAATAGATTTTGATTTGACGCGTAGCCTTGGAATTGAAGTCTTTGTTTTATCCATTTTATCATGGATAATACTCAAATACTCCTTTGGAAACCTCTCTGACATGATTCTGTGGGCATAGTAGCAATGTCATCCGCACATAACGATCTTGTTATGTTTGTTCAATCTAACGCGTGTCGTTTCTTCCAACTCTTTTGTAGTTGCTGACTTCATTTGTGCTTTCAACACAATACATTCAGTACATTTACTAAATTTGGTGTTATTTGAGAATGCCACGTCTCGAAAATGAGTGTTCCAAATCTTGCTCATTGTTGGTTGTGATATTAATGGATAATTAAGCTTTTCCAAACCCACATTGATCTCTTTTAGCAAAGATATTTGTGTGTAAGTCGAAGGCAACAATATTAGAGGAGAAGAAGTTCCATCTGCTTCGACTTGACGTGTTTGGTTTGGTGAAAAATATGAATTGTCCATTACAATTTTATGCAGTATTTATATGGCCGCCACAGTATGTGCACGTGCTTTACATGTATTGGTGTTACCATGAATGGATTTCATATGTCCTTGTTCAAAATTATGTTGGTAGCTATAGAAGGTGCTTTGAGGAATCTTATGTATCTTGTACCATGCTTTCTTACAAATAACATTACCATCAAATCTCATGTCCTTTACTTTTCTAATAATAGGAGTTAGGCCATGGCCATGGCTCTTTGACATGATAGTGTTTGAAACAAGTGAATTCAATACAAATTCCCTGATACCATTTTTGTCTTTGCATTCCATATCCCTTCTAGCATTTGCAATGGCATTCCTATCCACATGTTGAAGACAATCTTGTTTACAACATTCATCTGTAGCCAAAAGTCAGACTTCTTTCTCTTTATCTATCTTGGTTTGACATTTTGTAACTTTTTATTTTGTCATAGCTCGTTTAATCTTTTTATATGGCCTCGATGCATTAAGAACATTGACATCTTGATATTTTTTATTATAAAGATCCCCATCCCATTGGTATAAAGGACTTATATCCTCTATAACATCCCATATCAGCATTTCCATGGGTGGCTCTTTGTACTTTTTCTTGACCCTTAACATCTCACCTATGTTGTCCACCAATTTATGTATTGGCCATCTAACCAATCCATGTATAGACTTATCCCCAATCTTGCATCTTTCACAATACCCGTGTATCTCTTCCACAAAAAAACCAAAGTTATCTTCACCTAGTGTTTCACCCACAACCATGTCATCCTCATGGACATTAACTATCATTCCTTTGGCAATGCACATAATTGTTCCTATGCATCCATGTGTAAGAGAAACCCTTGTACATGTGAATGCAGCCCTATCTTGTGGAATATTTATGGGTTGATCTTCACAATGAGGTTTCAAATCTATTTCTAGCCAAATTTCATAAGATTCTATTGCACCCCCTAGTGTTTCCTCAAATCCAGTTGCATGTGGTAAAGGAGCATCATTTTTTAACACCTTTTCAATTCTAACCACTATGCATTCTTTCGTTACAATCTTTCCATGAACCTTATTCCCAAGCTCTGTATTGAATATGGAGCCCTCACCCACCTTCACTCCATGTTGTAAAAGATCTACTTTATCTCCAATAGAAAATGTTGAACAAACATTTGCACCTGTACACCAAACATAACAAACTTAGTATTTTCTCAAAAAAACATTCAATAAAGTATGAATAACTCTTAACACATGCTTTGGTATTTGATTTACCTATGGTGTGCCTCAAATATGTAGTCCTCCATGGATGTGTGTCCCCTTCATCAACATACTCCACAATCAAATGTGGTTGACTGACATCAATTATCAAAACTATAACATAAGCTGCAACAACCCTTCCTCCACCATAATAAGTTCGAACTTCTGTAGATTCAACCTTTCCTAGCCCAATAACTTGACCATTAACCAGGAGGTCAACATAGTCCCCTTTTGTGAAAATTATACTTTCCATTATCGCTCCTACAAATTTTGTAACACACAATTGAATTATAATTTGTAGTTAAGGTTAAACCATGTAAAGTGTGCTCTTATATTTTAGGAAAAACACAATCTACAAAAAAATAATATACTTGTAATAGCTAAAAAGGGTATGGCATCATTTTGTTGTGCAAATTAAACATTGCTCCCCACCATTTAGTCCCCACTGCCAAAAGGGACTTTACATATAAATTATGATGGAGCTACAAAGCGTAATCCAAACAAGCTTGGTTATCAATGTATATAATCTTAATACAAACACAAAACTATTCTTAGAAAAACTTGTAAAAATGTTTAAAAATTTTCCATACTTAAGAACTTGTAATAGTATTGAAGGTAGTTATTAAGTAGGTTGGAATCCAACCATGATTGATCATGCAAGTTTGTATAATCATGGAACTTGTAATAGTATTGAAGGCAGTTATTAAGTAGGTTTGAATCCAACCATGATTGATCATGAAAGTTTGTATAATCATGGCTCACTAAGATTTATTTTTTGTATCAATTGTTCAAAGTAAATTCAAATATCCTTGATTGGAGTCATCCCTATTTTAAGTACTCTCGAAAATAGTTATTTGGTGTCATCTAAACCTATATTGTGGACTAGTGAAGAATAACATCTATATGGAACTAGAGTAATACAAAATCTCAAGCAATGCTACTTGATTCCACTATTAGTATACTAGTACATAGTAGAAGTTTGTGGAATTATAAGCGACTCCTAGCTTAACGACTACTAATACATAGCGACTACTAGCTTTCCTTCTAGCATAAGCACACATGCTTATGCTAGAAGAAAATATAGCACTCATTATCTTTCCAGAAGAAAAACCCTGGGCATGGTGATTGGTGGTTGCTAGGTTATACCTTGGTCTTGTGCCATGTGCTCTATTTTGAAATAAACACATGGCACAAAATCAAGGAAAGCTAGTGACTCCTAGCTTTCGTTCTAGCCTAAGCATTTCCTTGTAGCATAAGCACACATATTTATGCTAGAATGAAAGCTAGTAGTCGCTAGATTTCTAATAGAAAAACCCTGGGTATGGTGATTGGTGGTTGCTAGCTTATACCTTGAGCTTATGCCATGTGCTCTATTTTGAAAGAAACACATGGCACAAGATCAAAAAAAGATAGCAACTACTAGCTTTCTTTCTAACATAAGCATTTCCTTCTAGCATAAGCACACATGCTTATGCTAGAAGGAAAGTTATCAATCGCTAGCTTTCCAATAGAAAAACCCTAGCCATGGTGATTGGTGGTTGCTAACTTATACCGTAATCTTGTGCCATGTCCTCTATTTTGAAATAAGCACATGGCACAAGATCAAGGAAAGCTAGCGACTACTCGCTTTCCTTCTAACATAATCATTTCCTTCTAGCATAAGCACACATGCTTATGCTAGAAGGAAAGCTAGTAGTCGCTAGCGTTCTAATAGAAAAACCTTGGGCATGGTGATTGGTGGTTGCTAGCTTATACCTAGAGCTTGTGCCATGTACTCTATTTTAAAATAAGCACATGGCACAGGATCAAGGAAAGCTAGCGACTGCTATCTTTCCTTTTAGAAAAAGCATTTCCTTCTAGCATAAGCACACATGCTTATGTTATTGGAAAGCTAGCAATCGCTAACTTTCCGCTAGCTTTCCAATAAAAAAACCCTGGGCATGGTGATTGGTGGTTGATAGGTTATACGTTGATCTTGTGCCATGTGCTCTATTTTGAAAGAAGAACACGAAACAAGATCAAGGAAAGCTAGCATAAGCATTTCCTTCTGGCATAACCACACATTCTTATGCTAGAAGGAAAGTTATCAGTCGCTCGCTTTCCAATAGAAAAACCCTAGCCATGGTGATTGGTGGTTGCTAGCTTATACCTTGATCTTATGCCATGCGCTCTATTTTGAAATAAGCACATGGCACAAGATCAAGGAAATCTAGCGACTGCTAGCTTTCCTTCTAACATAAGCATTTCCTTCTAGCATATGCACACATGCTTATGCTAGAAGAAAAGCTAGCAGTCACTAGCTTTCCAATAGAAAAACCCTGGGCATGGTGATTGGTGATTTCTAGCTTATACCTTGAGCTTGTGTCATGTACTCTATTTTAAAAAAAGCATGTGGCACAAGATCAAGGAAAGCTAGTGACTGCCAGCTTTCCTTCTAGCATAAGAACACATGCTTATCCTACAAGGAAAGCTAGCAGCCGCTAGCTTTCCAATAGAAAAAAACTCTGGCATGATGATTGGTGGTTGCTAGCTTATATCTTGATCTTGTGCCATGTGCTTATTAAGCAACAACTGTTAGATTTCCTTCTAGCATAAGCACACATTCTTATGCTAGAATAAAAGCTAGCAGTCGCTAGTTTTCCAGTAGAAAAACCCTGGGCATGGTGATTGGTGGTTGTTGTCTTATACCTTGAGCTTGTGCCATGTGCTTTATTTTGAAATAAGCACATGGCATCAGATCAAGGAAAAGCTAGCGACTGCTAGCTTTTCTTCTGACATAAGCATTTCCTTCTAGGATAATAACACATACTTATTCTAGAAGGAAAGCTAGCAGTTGCTAGCTTTCCAATAGAAAAATCCTGTCCATGGTGATTGGTGGTTGCTAGCTTATACCTTGAGCTTGTGCCATGTGCTCTATTTTGAAATAAGAACATGGCAAAAGAACTTCACAAGTTTCAAACATAATTCAGTTAATTTCAGAATTTCCTGGCCACAAATCATTACACCTAACTGCACTAAATATTTATCAGCCATACTAATTGTCTCTTGGCTTGAAGATTGAAAAAAATCCAAAGATTCAAGATCCTGAATGGGAGACAAGAAGGACATAAGATATTGAATAAGTGTACTTCTTTTCGAGTATGGGATTCGTTGGTCTGTATTCAAAGCCATGTTCAACTACATATCTTTCAAATCACCAGAAGAATCCTATGGAATATTTAAAGTGCCCGAAATTTGCTTCATTTTTTCTTCAATTAACCAATCCCATTGAAACTTCAAGTCCATCGAGTAAGAGTCACAAATTTGCTTCTTGTTGCACACTGTCACCATCAATACTTCACCTACGTAGCTTGAGACCTTCAAAATATTATCTTTACAAATGTTGAATTCTAAAGACCCTAAATCAATGAGAAATCCCTTTATCCTACTGTTGGCCCAGGTGCTTAAATTTATTTCGTCCCAAGTTCCTGCACGATTCCAGATTGATCCCAAAGGCGCTGATTGTTGTTGTTGGTTTGATAAATCCTCCACCAAGAGTTTGCAGGGAGTGAAAAGTTGTGTCGCTTCGGTTGTGGTCATTACTAAACCTTGTTTTCCATAATTATTCATTTTTACATTGTAATGAGGAAAATACCTTGCAATTCCTAGAGTACCATCCATTGCTTGAGTCCATGTTGAATTCAAATATAGATTCTCATAACACTCTACTTCAACATGTCCATATAAATATTTTACGAGAGCAAACCGTTATGTTTTAGGTGCTAAATCACAGGATATTTCTGGGGGTGTGGCTGGAAGTTTGGCTTCTACCTTCACTCTTTCTCGACAACATGGATCCTTTGCAAGCTGCTTTGAAGCAGTGGCCGTGATGTTTTCCACCTTCTCATCATAAAACATGAGCCATTGGTCACCTCTCTTCAATATAGAAATGTAATTCCCATCATTAACCGTGCATCCAACATGCACCACAACATCAAATGAAGAATACAAAAAATCATCTGCTTCTCCATCTCCACAATTGTTAATTAGAAGTATGTACTCCATGGGGAATGCAACATGATATAACAAATTCTTTAATCCCTCCATTTCACCTTCATGTACTGTGTATTTGAAACCTTTTAGCTGGCAAGTGAGAACTTGAGGTGCAGATTTGACCTTCAACTTCTTCTTGGCATCTTGCAAATGGCAGCAGTTGTCACACCAGCACTTTCTTTTCCCACTCAGTTTCTCCACGCCGCTGAAAGAACTGAGATAGCTCAACAAATAATAATGTTGTTGTACCTCCACACTTAGATACTCGTCTCTACATGTTACCCTCTCGCAATAGGAACATTGAGTTTCATTTGTGAAAATGCTCCAATTATCTAACCAATAGTAACATGTTCCACTGAAAGATAAGGATATCGTTAGTTTTGGCTGGGTTTTTGCCAAACCTTTCACTGCACAAATGTGGCTACTAACCATGGCGTTCTTATTTTCCAAAGGGTTCGTGGTCTATATTTTGGAGCACAGAAACAATCGACGGTTCCAAGGGCAGCGTAGGGAACATTTCCGAAACATATTATGGTAAGAAACAACATTTAATAGCCATGCCCTATTCTATAGACCTATCAAATGGACAGGAAAAAGCAACTATAGAAGAAATAGAAAGCCTTCAAAATACATTAAATTTGGCAATGTTGGTTTGTGTGCAGGTTCAGTTTTTCAACTCGTTTCATTAATCAGGGTATGTTGTGCTCTTTCTATATCACAAATTCCTAGTTTGTGCTCCATTTTCTGTTTAAGACGCATAGCACTAATTTAATCGAAAAAACTGATTTGGGATAGCAGATGACATCCAGAGCGTAATGGGACGCATAGTGATTGTGGCCTGGATTTTTGTTTTTGGTCTGCAATCTTTCTACACAGCAAATTTATCAGCTATTCTTACGGCCACATGTTTAGAACGGACCCTTCATGACATCAGCAGTGTTGCGGCCAGCAATGTAAGAATTGGTTATCATAATGGATCTCCATTCGCAGACTTATTGGTACAATTTTATGGAATCTCTCAGCACAGACTAGTACCTCTAACCAGAGATGGTTATTATGGTGCTTTGACTAGAAGTGATGTGGGCGCTATCATAGACACACGTCCATTCATGCAATCCCTTGTGTCTAAACATTGCAGTCACCTCGCCATAGCTGGGAAAACGTTCACCTCTCTAAACTTAGGATTTGTAAGTGATTGAAATTGTGATCTATAATTGGTTTTTATTTCCCCAAATATTCAATGAAATAACTAGCGGCCATAACGCTTTTAATTTTATCTGTGATTTCTGATCGGCTGTTTTGGGCAGGCATTTGATCGCATGGATTATCAACTGGCGAGGGACGTTTCTGGTAGAATACTAGAGTTATCAGAAAACGGAAAATTGTACAAATTGCGTAAACAATGGTTGCCTTTTTATGACCATGATTGCAACAAAAATATAAGTGATTAGTCGGGAACTAGTCAACTTCAGGTTCAACACTTCTGGGGTCTTTTCGCCATATTAGGGTTGGTATCAGCGATTGTGCTATTGTTTTACACGGTGCAAAGGAAATGGAATAGTTCTAGAGTGGTCTCACCAACTCCTCCACCTAAATGCTCATTTGGCCCAAATCCTCCCCCTGAAGATTCATTCGGCTATGGCGAAGGAGGATTTATTCCTGGGGAAGACTATGGCAAAAGGTTAGATACGATGAAGAAAATTCAATGCTCATCTGGCCCAACTCCTCCCTCTGAATATCCATCCAGCTATGGCGTAGGAGGGGCTTTAATCACGGAGAAGACTATGGTGGAAGCTTGGAATTGATGAAAGAAATTCAATGTTCGTCTGGCCCAACCCCTCCCCCTGAAGACTCATCTGGCTATGGCAGAGGAGGATTTACTCCCGAAGAAGACTATGGCGAAAGCTTGGAACCAGGGGTTAAATTTGACAAGCGCACCTATCCAACATGTAATTCGTATAATGGCATTTGCAATGGAGGCTTTACTCCCAGAGAAGACTATGGCGAAAGCTTGGAACCAGGGGTTAAATTTGACAAACACCCCTATCCAAGATGTAATTCCTATAATGACATTTGATAGACATGTCATATTTATTTTTTCCAACATGTAATTCCTATAATGACGTTAAAGAGAGATAGTACAAAGCAACGGCCTATCCATAAAATAATGATAGTTGTTCTGAGTCGTCATTGTTATGTATGGATATTGATCAGTGTATTGTTTTGATGATCCATTTAGATGAAGTTGTAAAGACAATAGTTTGATATATGGGCCACGGAACTTGTGAGAAGTGCCCTAGTAAAACAAGACTATTTAACTTGAGACTGGACTTTGAAGGTAGATGGCACGCTTGTCTGACTCCGGTAAGTATCGTTCCCTTCAAACTTGAAAATTTTCTATAATTACTTTCTTTCGAGTGTTGAACATATATATGCAGATGAATAAAACTCATCCATTATATATTCACACAAACTATTGGTTGTCCTATGATCTATCAATGGGAGCGTCGAGTACCATGATCAGTCTTAATGGTCCCATTTCTAAGATTTGAAAATCTATTATACAACAATATTTAATCTACCAAGAGCTTGAAATTCAATTCATGCTCTATGCCGGGCATTGCCAAGCATTATTAGTGCACAGTTCCTATGCTGACTATTCTTCGACCTATGGCCTGACTTTATTATTATCAATCTTTTTATTACAAGGCGATGATCACTAGTTGAAATCATTGTATAGGGAGTACTCAAATCCTTTCCTTTCTGTCGGCGTACTCTGTCCAGAACTGAAATATGTTATTTTTGCTTTGTCTCATTACGAATCTGATATTGCAGAAAGATGGATGTCAAGTCATTTCCCTTGTGGATATGGGGGGCTCGGTAAAACCCTTTTGGCTCAAAATCTATTCAAAAGCGAAAGGTTTCAACATGGTTTTTACTACTTGGTATGGCTAGCTTTATCACACAGCTTTGTAGTTGAATAAGTGTTGCTGGAGATGTGCAGTCAAATCAAACTTTGAGTGAATGAAAATCAAGATCAGACAAAGGATGTTATAAAAAAAATTCATTAACATTTAAAAGACCACCGTTGTTTAATTGTTCTGGATGACGTGTGGCACAAGGATGTGTTGGAGAAAATTGGTTTTCCATTGGAAAAGGAATCTAAAATGAAGATCCTACTCACGACACGTAATAGAAAAGTTTTAGAAGCTATGCCGCCTCCTTATGAAATCCAAACCCTAGAGTCTTTATCCTCGGAAGACAACATGAAGCTGTTTTGCATTCATGCTTTCCCTGAACAGTGTGCGGACAAGAGTCGTCCAAATGAGCTGAGCAGCTTAGCCCTCAAAATTGTAGAAAAATGTGCCGGATTACCCCTGGCTATTAAAACAATAGCAGCTTCTATGGAAAAAGTAAGGAGGCTTCCAAATGACTGGGAAAGGACCTTGAATCGTCTACTTGTAGTAGATGCGATGAGCGAGAACGTTATGGCATCCCTCAGGTTAAGTTATCAAATTTTTCCCAATCATCTTAAGCTTTGTTTTGTTTACTTCTCAGTCTTTCCTAAAAATACTCAAATAAAGTTTGACTATTTACTGCATGCTTGGACATCTGAGGGGTTTACTCCAGAAAGAAGAGAGTTAGTAGTTTCTTCTTGATAGCTTCAATATCTTGGACAGCTGAGCCACAGAGTGTCTACGGGTTAAGCACTCTTCTTATTTTACTTTGTCTGCTTCTATGAGAAAACTTTGGACTGGTCCAAACTGTCCAATGAAATTTATTTCCTAGTCTCTGTTTTACAGAGGCAAAAACTTCTATTTGTCATGCATGTTGGATCAAATATCAACTAATTTATGCAAATGAGAAAAATCCTTGTCATGGTTTTTGTAACGCACAACTGCAGTGGAATAAATATTTCTTAGTGTATTCTTTCAACTCATTTCCATAACTCCAATGCTAGATTTAATGAATGTGCTTCAAAATTCACAGGTTTAAAGTTAATCATAAAAATTAACAGTCGTAAAGACGACTGTACAAAACCTGGAACAGATACAAATCAGCCGCATTTGTTATCCCTTAGCAGAGGTAGATCATCCAATCGTAATCTATTAACCAATAGATTTACTAAAAAAAGGAAGTGGACATCTATTAACAGTTTCCTATTAATAAATCAAAAGACTATTTTATCATTTTGTACTGAAAAAATCTACAAGTATTAGTCCATGTCATGACCAAGAATTCTGCATTTCTAACAGATTCAATTTATATATGGGTATACATGTTTGTAGAATTCAAATATCAAAGCTAATTCTAGAGTCTAAACAACCATATAGTGCATGTTTCTCTGTAAAACAAGTCCATGAGCATTGAGAATCACTTAAAAAGTATAACATGCTGAGGTCAATGCTTCCTTCACAATCTTCAAGAAATCTCTGGCTCAGTTTTCACCGTTGTAAACGTCTCTTGATGTTACGTCTTATGTTTTCTACATGTGCTGCTCTGAGATTATAAACATAAAGTTTTTCCCCCTCTTTTGCTGCATAGGCTAGTGTTCCAGAGCCCATGTCAAAGCAATTAATCCATGTAAACTTTCCACTCTTTGAAGAATTATCTTCTCCCACAAGCTGCCTGCATTGTTCGGCTGAATACCCATGAAAAGCTCAGAAACAGGCTAGGAATAAATGGCAGGCATATATATATCATATATAGATAAATACAAGCATAAGACGCAATTGCCTAAGGCCATTGGCGATGTACAAAAGCAGATGGAGTAAAAAATTACAATGTAGAAGCCTAGCATAGTAACTCATGTAACCCCTGTGTTGAATATCTGCTAAAAAAATGTCTCAATCTGCTTTACTAGTTGGAAATCCATCCATTTACATTGATGTGCTGTCATTAATATATCAAATGAAGAAGATAATGCTACCTAAAGGAATGCATGTAATTAAATATAACGAATAGATTATTATAAGGAATGCATGTAATTAACTATTAAAAGGATCAATTATGTATATACAGAGCATTTTATAACCCCACCCGAAAAAAACGTGGATTGCATTAAGCAGCCTCCATGAGCTACTAGCTTCTGGAACCTAAAAGCCTAGGTAACTTGATAACAAATAAAAAATTCCTTAAAGGCATAACAACCAAGTACATAAAAAATTTAACAAAGTCTAGAGCCTGCCTTCCTACACAGTCCATCCATAAACACAACTTAAGCAGCAAAAGGAATCACACCCATATCACGTGGAGGATAATATTTTTGTCCTTTGGGTCCAGCCCTCATCTGTCAACAGCAGGTCCAGAATCAGTGATGAGGGGTCCCACCCATCATTACGCTACTCAAGCTTGGATGACATTTCAGCCTCTGCAATGGCCAAAGCGAGGGGCAGGAATTTGTTTCCTTGGGGTGGATAGGGACACCAGATGGTATCTTTCTTGGTGCTCTCAAACAAATTAGCCTATAAATGGCTAGGTCATCCTTCATACCAATGGAACTGGCCCAAAGGGACTAGGCAAGCAGGAGAATTAGTAGGGGTGGTTCCCTGGTCATGGTGTCAGAAGCACCACCCAAAAACATCAGTAGCTAATGCAGATGTGCCATTTTCATTTCCACCTTGAGTACCTGCACTGTAATTTGCAAATGAAGATGTACACATTTCAAGGAGCCATCAAACCATGTAAAGCGTTTACCATGCTGAGTCTTCCAAAACAATGATTCACTTCTTTCTTTTCAAACGAACAAGAGAAATTATATTCTAATATGCTGCAATGCTGCATTGAAGGGACAACCAAAAATAAATTTATCTCTTTAAAGGGTGGCTTTCCAGGAAATTGAGGTTCCAGAAAATGGAGGAAGGAAGAACCTTGCTGTCAAACATAGAGACCCATGCCCAGACTGACTAGGCAAACTCACAAAACCATAACAAATGCTTCGTGGTGTCCAATTTTCCAGGTAAAGAGCATTTTGGTTGGGCCACCCATAAATGTGAGAGGCGCTGGCCCAAAGCCAAGCCCACAAGGAACAATGACCATGCAAAGGTCTTCTTTGGCTTCACAAAAGGCTTCCAGATATTTCAAAGCATGAAAACCTAGGTTTTCTGCTTTGACTTGTCTCCACAATTTTGCAAGAATGGTATCTAGAATAGGCTTTGGTCACAACCATCTATATCCATCGGTGGGCCTATATTTCTTAAAGGCCGTCAAACTATTCCATCTCCAATACCTCCATCAAGCGACAAGTCCTGGCAAGCTGATCTTAATGAAGAGATCATCAGGGACCAAACCTTTGGCATGCTCTAGGATTAGTCTGGGTAGGTTGCCAAGATGGAATTCGACCTTTAGATTGGATCAAGTCTTCCAATCATGGTTTGGGTGTCAAAGAGATCAGTGATATATTTGGTGTCTCACCAAAAGAGGAATCGATCCAATGTCAAGAATCATGCCTCTTCTCCTAAATTTTTACCATTAGACAGTAGTGCAGGAAACCACTAGATGGAATTCTTATTAAAGGAGAGGCTTGATCTGAGAGAGTCACCTTTCCAACAAAGCTTTGGCTTAATAGCCTCCCAAGCATTCCATATACTCTTTAGCAAAAAACATTCCTTTTATTTCTAAATGGGACAGGGTAACTAAAGAGTCTAGAGGTTCAAGCCTTTACAAGCACTTTTGCCCAATTGCAGTTCCTAAGAAACACTTTCCATGTCTCCTTCCAAGCAATCTCCCAAATGATCCATTTAACACATAGTTCCTGTGCTTGAGTGTGGGTTCAGATAATCACCTTCCCTCCCCAATCTCTACAAAGGAAACACAAGTTCCACCTGACTCTATATGAGCTTTTTCTCCCATCTATGTTGGCCCAAATAAAATTCATGAGTAATATTTTAGGTTTTGATAGGCGCTAAAAAAAAGGGTCTTATTGGAGGATTAGTAGACATGAGGATCAACCAAGACTTTTGTGCAAATCTGTAGCTTAGCAACTAATGTCATACCCTTGGTTATCAATTTCTCAATTTTCATATCAATCCTTTCGATGAACACATCCTAAAGCTCTTTGGAAAAGGCTTGGAATGTAAAAGGGATCCTGAGAAATTTAAACACCTTCCCAAGTGAAGTCAAGATCATCCTTGAGTTGCTGGCTAAGGCAAAATTTCTCATGGAATTTCCCTTAAGCATTGGATTTTAGCCTATTGAATCTTGAAACCTGAAACTGTATAAAAAGATTGGAGATGGTCCATTGTGTTTCCCATTAATCTCTGATTCTCAAGAATGGAGAGGAAAGAATCATCAACAAAGAAATTGTTAAGTTGTTCATGAGCATCTAGCTTGAGGAGAGGAATTTCTTTGATAAGGCCTCATTTATTATGTTTTGAAGGAAATGTCCCAAAGCCTCAGTAACCATGACATATAAGCAGGGGCTAGGGAGCAACCTATGAATTGACATAAACAAGCCAATGTCCTTAAGACTTGGATCAATTGATGGAGAGGTAGTTCGTCGCTTCTGCGAATAGGGTATCCACATATTTTAGGAAGCAATGACAAAACCCAAGGGGAATTGAGCATGGCCAAGATGAAAGGCCACTCAACTCTATCATATGCCTTTTAAAAGTCAAACTTGATGAAAAGGGCATCTAGGCCTGGGAACCAAGCCTGTTAGATTCCTTCATAGATATCAATAACATTATCTAAAATGAATCAACCTTGAATAAAGTTTGTTTGTTCTAGTCACGCAATATTAAGAAGGATATGATTAATGCTTTTGCCAAGATTTTATATGAAATATTAAGTAAGGTTATATGCCATTGCCTCTTGCTGGCAATCAGTTTTGGGTTTCCTGGTTGGAAAAAAACCTAATCAAATTATTTTTGATCTGTTTCCCCAATGATTTCTTATGTATAACTTCCTTATATACTTGTACCCTACGTTACTAGGTTTGTGATTGTGTTAGAATTCGGGGACAATGAAGTTCAAAAAAGTTTGCTAGTACAAACAAATATGATAAAGTTTGATAATAAAAAAAATTAAGCAAATTCAATTATAGCTTCACACATTCAAACAAAAAGCAGATACAAATATTTTTTTAACTTCAAAATTGACCCAAAAATATGTCAAATTATATGTCAAGACTAAATACATACATAAATAAAAAATCTCCTAACTAACATGACATGAAGACACAGGACATGGAAGATATGGAAATACGAGTATCCGAAGCGGAACACGACAACCCTAGAAACGGGACATGGTGACATGGCGTGTTTATATATATATATGAAATAAAGACATAAAGATATATAACACTTTGAATCTCTTCAAATCTTGGTTTTACCCTTCAAATGCACAATGAAAACTTGTTAAAGCTCTTTCCCTCTGCTGAAATTGGAAAAAATGATGACAAAATCACTTTTAGAGGCCCACGGGTCTCCTTTTCGGCCCACAAAATCCAGGCAGCCAGACACCTGGGACACAGTTAGGGAACATGTCCAAAACAAGTTTGGCATGTGCCCTGTTCCCTAGTTACAAACATACAATCTTGTATTTCTATTTTTAAAGTTTAACCAAAAAATGAATCTTAACATTTATTTTTGAAACTGATATAAAATTACCCATGACCAATTCAATTCACCACTTCTTGGGATTCAACAAAATTGAGTTTTCTTTTTCAAATCACCATATGAAGTGACTAAGCTTGTAGCAAGTCATGCACAACAAAATCCCATGTGACCATTGAAATCATACAGAAAGTCATCAAGTCCTGGAGATATATCAAAATTCATCAACCATTTCCATCATAATAGCTTTCAGCTCATCCACAGTCAACCCTTAGACACATATCCTCTCATGTTCAAGTGACAAGCCATAAGGGGCAACAACTAGCCTTCTAACACCTTTAGTTAACCAGTTCATAAACCGATTCCAATACGAGTCCAATCTAACTCTCAGCCGGTTCCAAGTTCAATTGCCACTTTTAAAACATTTGCTATAATCACAATAGCAAATGGATAAACCACGATAATGAAAAATTCCTAAGAAGAAGATGTGCATTGTGGATCTCCCAAACCACAGTGAGACATGGATGCCTAAGCAACATGAGGTGGTGTATGAGCCCTGAGCTTTGCCAGCTTAAAATCAAAATAATAGACAATAATCATACGATGTCTTACAAATTTTTAGATTTCTGGTCAGTAGGACTCCAACTAGAACTTTCAACTAAAATTTTCATGGGTTAACTAAGGATCTTACATTAGGGTTAGGTTTTGCAATCTACCAAGGATGGTAGGGAGTTTTCAAATGGGTTTTTTGAGAGGTAGTACTTATAAATACTCGCATAGGGGCTTACTATAATTTCATTTTGAATCGTTTTTTGTTTGTCGAAATCCTTACCTCCGGTTTAAGCAGCCCTTTTCATAGATAGGAATATAGGCATAACGGTTCTAGCCAATTCTTAATCAATTGAATTTGTGCTCAATAATATATGTATGATTGAGTCCTTGTCTATTATTAATCAATTCAAGAGAGTTCAAATTGAAAGCAATGTATCTAATCTTGAATTTGATAATGTTCATATCATAAACATACCGTCTAAGTTCAAAGTCACTTTAGGGAAAAGACCTTCACTCGGTTCTAGATTCTGCCAAGGACCAAGACTAAAGGAACACCTTTGACCGGTAGATCCTATAGCAGAAGGTAGAGACATAGCTTTCCAATAAAATCAAATGCCTCGAAAGAGAAAATAGATTATTGAAAATGCTCTCCTTAAAAAAGGCCACGCAAGAACGGGTGTTCCTGTCACCTCGTCAATCGGTTTTTCTACCCACGGACTCTCCTTATTTCAGACCCAATGAACTATGGTGGCCTACTGGGCCCCTTCCTTATAAACTCACACTACTTTTCAGCAACCGATACATTAATCCGTTTCCTGTCATCCTGCATTGCAAAAAGACGAAGCCCCAGTTATCGGACGGAGAGGATCTCTTCTGAGCGGTAAATGCCCTATTATTTTTAGGGATGGCATGTAATTTGCAGTTCTGCAAGCAACAAAAAATTATCCAGCCTCGAACTATGAAATAGAAAATCAGTCACAACGTTGTTCATGATTTTGGTTTACCTGGTAGAGAGATTTTCCATTGCAGCATACGACGTCGACGGCACCTTCAATGTAACAGTCTTCAACCATATTTAGAATGTTTTGCAAATTAAAAACATTACGAGATATACGTCCACCTTCAAGGTATAATGGAGTGGGACATATTAAAATTTCAAATTAAAAATGAAATAGGGAGACATTGAAAATTCAAATTCAAATTTCCCCCATTACCGTCTCATCGATATAATGCTGCTGCATCGGTGCCAGTACGTCAGGTTGAAAGTACCTGGATGATTGATTGCCGAGAATTGGCCGGGGAGCATACGCCGGAAAATCCCAAATCGTTAACTCATGGATGGCCATGCCTCATGCCATAGATGGGCTGACACATGACAGACTCGTCTTAAATACGAGTATGTCCAGTAAATAAGGCTTGCCTCACATATACGCGCCAATTTCTTTCCCGTTGACAAGAATCACATAGTTTTACAAATATCACATATATGCGCCAATTTCTTTCCCGTTGATAGGAATCACATATTTTTACAAACTTTATATTATATATATCATTAGAATCATAAATCCTGCTCAAGGAAGATGCAAATTTGTAAATTTTAGTACAAAGAATGTGGGATATATTAATTGAGCTAATTTTGTATAAGGGGCATAATTTTTATGTAATCTTTGTATTTAACTATTTCAAAGTAAAAAGTAAT
>LPNX010972379.1:0-69916 GCA_001517045.1 Pseudotsuga menziesii
AGGCTGCAATGGCTAGAGCTAGCCTGATGGAATCCATCTTTGCCACTGGGGAAAAGGTCTCATTGTAATCTATGCCATGAACCTGTGAGTATCCCTTGGCTACCACTATGGCCTTGTACTTCAGTGGTGAACCATCTAAAACAAATTTGGTCTTATGGACCCACTTACACTGGACTAACTTTCTTCCTGGAGGAAGATCCACTAGCTCCCATGTGTTGCTCTTCTGGAGTGAGCTGAACTCCTCTTTCATGGATGTTTGCCATGTTGGATCTCCTGATGCTTCTTCATATGTTTGATGATCAGAATCCAACATCAAATAGCATTTTTCAGCAAACATAGGATCCTTCATGCACATACCATTCTCAAATTGAGATCTAGTCCTCCTTGGGTCATTGGGATCCCCAGCTAGCTCTCCTGCTGCATGTAGTTTCTTGGCTATCCATTTTGGCCTTGTGGGGATGTTAGGGTATGAAATAAACTCATCTCCATCAGACAAATAAGAATCAGCATGTTCAACAAACTCTTTACTTACTTCTTGAGGTTCAGGTGGTGAAGAGGCTTCACCAACTTCCACTGCTGCAAGGGGTTGTTCTTCAAACTGAACACACCTTTCAATGAAGGATTTGTTTGTGCTCAAATTTATCAACTTGTAACCTTTTTAATCTTCAGAGTATCCAACAAAAAGACACTCTTGTATTTGGGGCTGCAAATCCTTCCTCTTCTCTGTCGGGATTCTAGCCCAAGCCTTTGAGCCAAAAATCCTGAAATGGGTCACATCTGGCTTGTGCCCAATCCATGCTTCGAAGGGAGTCATGCCATCAAGCTCTTTGTGAGGCACCATATTCTAGATATAGGCTTCATAGTTGATAGCTTCGTCCCAGTACTTTGGTGGCAAATTTTTGGCCTCCATCATGTATGTTGCCATCTCCTTCAGTGATCTGTTCTTCCTCTCAGCAACACCATTTTGCTGTGGTGTGTAAGGGATAGAATGCTCCATCTGAATACCTGCATCTGCACAATAATTAATAAACTCAGACTTGACATATTCACCACCATTGTTAGATCTGAGGGCCTTGAGTTTCCTTCCAGACTGGTTTTCAACCAAAGCCTTAAATACTTTGAATAGGCCAAAAACTTCAGACTTGTGTTTTAGGAAGTGAACCCAGCAATACCTAGAAAATTCATCAATGAAAGTCAATGCATATTTGGCCTGACTCATGGACATATGAGGGAATGGGCCAGCAACATCACTGTGGATCAGCTCGAGGGGTGCAGAGGTTCTCTCATGACTAGCTCTCTCAAACTTATGCTTTGGGTGTTTTCCTAGGATGCAACCTTGGCAGACTCCTTTGGAAAATTTTATCTTCGGCAACCCTATGACCATCTCCTTTTCACTAAGATCAGAAAGATACTTGTAATTTAGGTGGCCAAATATTTCATGCCACAGCTTGCTGGCTTCATTAGCATGAATGAGAAGAGCAGAGGGGTTTGAGTAAGGTAGGAAGTGTGAGAACATGTATACCTTTTGAGCATGATTCGCAACTCCTTTTGCAATGAATCTACCAGTTGAGATCTCTGTGATCTCAACTTCATCAGGGGAGAATATGACCTTCTTAGGAGACCCAGTGTGGGTCATCTGGTACACTGGCAAGACCAGGCACATATAGCACATTGTTGAACTGACCATGATCAAGATCTATCCTTCCTTTGCCTTTACTTTCAGTGAGAGAGTCATCTCCCAGTACAATAGATGGTCCTTTCGACATGTACAGTGAGGAGAAGGCCTCCTTAGTCGAAACCATGTGTTTTGAAGCTCCAAAATCAATGATAAAACTGGGTGAACTTGATGTGCCAGCGACTAGAGCATGAACTCTCTCTCTATCATCTGAACTTGATCCTCCTTCTCTCTTCTTTGAGCTTTCTGGAAGGGAGATGCCATTCTTCTCCAGGAGTTGGGTCAGCATGTCTATCTGCTTTTTCATACAAGAGCTTTCAGAGTGATTTCCCTTATTGCAGTATGCGCACTTGTTCATTTCACCTTTTTTCTTCTTCTTCTGGTAATTCTTCTTGGGACCTTGTAGATCCTCCGGATACTGTTTCTTGTCTCTCTTTTTCTCAGGTGGCTTTTTAGCTTTTTTTTAGCTTTTTGAATCCACCCTCGAATCTCCAGCAATCAAATCTTGATCTTTGGATGGTTTGATGATGCCCATCATCACCAGCTTATCCTATTCTTGTGTGAGAGATTCCATGAAATATGCAAGGCTAGGCATCTTCCAGGTTCGAGCTGTCAGTTTTGTGGCATAGAAGGTTGAAACAAACACTGAATAGTCAGGGCCTAGCTTCGAGAGGATGGCCAGTACGAGCTGATCATCTTTCTTTTCGATACCACACTGTTTCAGCTGCAAAACTAGTGCTTTGAACTTGGAGAAATATAGCTGCAGGGATTCAAAGCTCGTTGGACTCAGAGAAATCAGCTCATTTTCGATTTGATGTCCCCTCCTCTCATCTGTCTTTCCAAAAAGATCAGCAAGCTTCTCCCATACTTCATTCGGTGATGTCAATCCATCAAGATGGAAAAGGAGGTCTCTGGAAATACTCAGACACAGGAGGCCATAAGCCTCATCCCTCCTGTTGTGCCATTTTATCTTCTTTGCAGCTGCATTGGGCTCTGCTTCTGTTGCCATAGTCACCCTGTATAGGCCTTTCGCTCTCAACAGTATCTCCATCTCTGCTTTCCATTCAAAGAAATTGAAAGGAGTCATGATAGTTTTTTGTGATTGATCCATAGCTTAGAAAATCTGTCCTAGCTGTCAGTAGAAGGATCCCAGTCACTGATGTCGAACCTGCAAAAATTTTTTTGAAGGAGAGAAACAATCTACAATGGCTCTGATACCATGTGTAAATTGAACTAGGTGATAGATTAATTTTACTCACAACAATTAACAATTGATCATGCAAAATCACTCACAAAGAGACTGAAACTTGGAGCTGAACACTAAACTGTATTAAATCAGTGTACAATATCCAACCCTGTAATAACATAGGTTTCTGAATAAATAACATACATCAGGGATTCGAATGCATGAGGAGCAATTCAAATCTAGCATAAAGCAGGCTTACTAAAAATAAGCAAACTCCCCATAGGTGTAAAAAGTTGATCCCAAATTTGTCATGGAGCTCACGAATTGGCAAATATTCTTAGGCAAGCTAAAGAGTGGTGGAATGGTAGCTCATACATGCTTTTTCATGGAGAAAAGAGAGGAGGATGTGTAGGACAAAAAACTAGTCAACCTCACCTAGTCTAGCTTTTCCTTTTGCCTTAAAACACTGAAAAAGCAGGGAATAAAGCAGAAAAAGTAGAAGGGCGCCTAGGAGGCCAAGAATAAAGTAGATTTTATTCCTTGGGATTTCCCATGCACTACATGAGTCAAATAAGGCAATTTTGACCACTATCGATAGGTAATAGACAACTTGCACAAGGTGGGACACATGAACTAAGCTAATAAGACAGAAATAATTAAATTAATGTCTAAATGGGTAAACTATGGGTTGATTATTCTAACACTTATGCATAAATATATGATCATGAAACTACTTTAGCCAATACAACATTCATCCATATCTCACTGAAACTTTCGAGATGCCTTCTATCTCTACCAGGACAACATTGAGATTGTGCACTAATCCAATATGTCAGTAAAGAGGTTTCATTCTAGATAAGTAGCAATGGAGAGTTGTATAGCACCATGAGCTACTTACCCATCACATGCATATTAGTAGTATACTATTGTTGATGCAAACATCCTATCATGCATAATACATCAACTAAATATAAACAAATGCATAACAAAATAATATCATGAAATGACAATTGAATACTTATCTTTATTTGTTTCATGGGTATACTCCTTCTTGAGTCTTCAGCTTCATCGTCTTCTTCATTCATAATAGCATCATTTCTTATCCAAATGCTAAGGTGGATAAGAAGTTCTTCAAGAGTTCAGATATTCATATTCATCATTGATTGATGGATCTTCTTTAGATGGTGAGAGCTTGATCTTTAGTTGCTCCCATCCTCTTTTCTCTTCTTATGATTCGAGCTTCTTCTTCTTCTCAGAGTCTGATGAAAGTAATCACTTCCTTCTGGCACACATTCCTCGCATGAATGAATCCCATGATCCTGGGAGGCCATTCAAGGTGGCCATCACCACTTCTGCATTCTTCACTTCTTCTTTTACCGCTTCAAGTTGTTCTTTGATTTGAGAGACCCTTATGACTGCATGGTCTCTGCATTCTGGATCTTCACATTCTTCAACTAGTTTCTTAAGGTCATCTTCTGATGTATGTTCTTCCCTTCAAATAGCTTGGTCAAGGAATCAAACATATTTGGTTTATTTAGGGAAGACACTTTTAGTACAATTTGATTCGTGACTGAATCAGGAATGATCTTCTTGGCCTTGACCAAGTTCTTTTTGTGTAAGGCTTCTAGCCTCATCTCCCTCTGGAACTGGAACTTCTCTACTCATGTAGGTGTCCAATTCATTTTCTTCAGAGAGATCATATACTTCCACACTTGAAAATTTTTCAACTTCACCAAGATTATCATCAAGCTGATGTGATAGATCACTTTGAGATGAGAACCTCAAATGAAAATAGCAAAGGATTAGATCTTACCGATTTGAGGTGTCCGTCTTGGTTTCGGAGCTGGCTGATCTAGGGTTTTTCACAGAAACCTTAATTTTCAAAACTTGGAATCATTCAGATATAATTGTATAGAAATATAGATCTCTTCAAATGGATCTGTCCAATGTACTCCTTTTCTGAAAACAGTGGAGGGAAGCTCCCGGAACAGGAAGCCCTAGTTTTCCAATTTCTTCTACAAAACTGCCTGTTACCATTTCTATTTTATCTCTGAAATTAATACTCCTCTATGTCTAAAATTTCACACTGAGGTAACCTTGCATGTCCCTGATTCAACAACATAGGTTTCATCAGAATTTGTTTCACTAATTGGGATTTATGATCCTTTTCCCAAGGTGACATGTTACAGGACTGTTCAGAACAACGAAGTTGTACGGCATGTCACATGTCACTGGTTCATATTTTGAGTCTGAAATTTGGATCACCAAAATTAATGTCCGTGAAATATCTAGAACATATTTAGTAATTCCATTTGGACCTCTGTAGCCCAAGATATTGCAATTATCCCTAGGTGTTCTGTTTAGGAATGAATTTTGGAATAGGCTAGAACCCTAACTTGGAGGGATCAAATCTCCCAGAATATAGTGAATCTGAGGCTGATTTTGGGATACAGGGTACATAGGTATTTTATATTAGGCCTATACAATTTTCTAATCCTAATCCATTATCAATTTCGAGATATAGAAAATGTACAAAAACGTAGCAATTTTAGTATTTAGGGTTTTTCTAGGTTGGGGTCAAACTAGGGTTTGACTTTCCCGGAGTTTCACCCAACCAAATTTATTGATATAGGTCTATAAAATTTGGTTTTGATGAGGATAAAAATCCTATGCTGGGCTCACTCAAAAATTCCTCTTCTATAGAAAGCTCTAATTTTTGCACCGAAAACTGAAAAATGCTCAGAATCGAATTCTGCTTCGATAGAAAGATGCGCTCTTCAATGGAGAGGAAGCCTAGCATACTATTGCTGATGAATTGTGGAGAGAGACCCAAAAATTAAGAAGCCCTATCTTCTATAGCTACACAATGTCTTCTTCTCAGGTTAGCTCTAATACCATGTAGGATTTTTATCATTCAAGCTACCATTATGATCTTAGGATCTTTAACTGAGAGAATAACATGCACAGCAATAAAACATAAGCACAACACAAGAGACAAGAGACACAAAGAATTTTCCTCAAGGAAACCATAAAGGATAAAATCCCAAAACTTCCTCAAAGATAGAATCAGCACCAAAAGGGTAAAACCGAAAAACAGTAAGATGATCGACCGACAGCTGCAGTCTCTCTCTCCCTCACACTGAGAGAGCTTCTCCTCTCTCACTCATGCGCCCCAATGAGTGAGTGTGAGTGTATGAGTATGATAAATAGAGAGGTTCTCACTCTCTATTTATATTCTTTCGTTCACTTGGAACCCACTCCAACATGTTGGCCTCACTTAACAATTACTTACTAGAGCCGACATCTCTAGGAGTGTCTAATAACCCTAGTGCCCCACCACTTGTGGGGACTTTGCCTCCTCCGACCAATAGGAGGGTAAAACAATGGTGGGGACTATTGCCCTAGCTTAAAATGACTCATCTAGGGTTGAATTCACTAGGATAGTCTAATAACCCAAGGGCACCATAACTGTGGGGACTTGAACCCTTGACCAATAGGAGGGTTTCCCACAATGACTTGACATGACTTTATCATTATAGAAACTTCCTGGAATAAAAATCGGGGTATGACATGACTCAAATACATTACAATACATCCCAGAATAAAAATCAGGTTACAATACATAATAAATACGGATGAATACATTTCGAAGTTACAATTACATCAATAGATTAAAGGTTTGTGACCTCACGGGATTGTCAAACCATCACAACTAGTGTGATTCCAAGACGGCCAAAGGGTTAAATTGGATGGTCTCGAGATTCCTAAAAGTGTCTCCCGATATACACAAGGTATGTGGGAGTTGAAATTGGTAGTAGTGTTTTCTAATGCACAACCGTCCACAAGGGGCCTTCCTATATACAGTCGAGTATGTGAAGTACCTTTCGATATACGCCAAGGGTATGTGAAAGGCTGTTCGATATACTGACGGTACGTGGAAGAGCTGCGCGAGTCCCGAGTTGCAGTGCAGAAAAATAACGATAGCTCCTATGTTTTACGAAGCCCAAACATGTCACTAACCTAACACACAAATTTCTAAAAATTTTAAACCTAAGCTAGCGCTTAATTTTATCTTGAACGGTTAGGTGGATGCATGAGTTGAGAACATAAAAATTAAAACCATGCAGTATGATGTGCAAAATTTCACTTTCACTTTCAAAGTATGCCTTACTTGAGGAAGGGAGAGAGAGGTTCAATTCATTTGAAACATAGAATAAATCCCATACAAAAATAAAAGACACTTGCTTATATGGTCCTTTCCTAACTGAAACAAACAAAATCTTCTCTTTTGAACTAAAAAAGAAGTGAGATATCTAATGAAAAGCAATAAAATATTTTTACAAATTTATACAAAAGTGTTCATATTTTTCAACAAAAGTGAGAACAAACTAAAAGAAACATTATACAATAACTTTTATATGGATTCTATTACAATTTTTGAAAAAAGAAAAAAAACTATACAAAAATCATGTATAACAAATGAAGAAAAAATGGAATGAATCTTTTCTTGTTCTATCAAAGAAGACAGAAATTAGAGATCTAACAAAACCAAGTTCTATTCAAATCCAACTATGAAGCTTTAAATACCAACATCAATCACAATTCTTGAAAATACGTATGAATTCATACATGCTCAAGGCGGGTCCCGGGGGGTAGAAGAAAAAATTTTGGCTCGTTTTTTTGTTGGATTGAGTTTTCTGTTCAAAAATGAATTGCAGAGTTCAAAACACAATTGTAACAATCTGAAGCATGCATCTCAGATACCAAAAGAAGCATTTAAGAATAAAATACCAAACAGGTCTAAGAAGAATACCTGGCACCGCTTCTACAGATGTTGAACGGGCCGTTACCAACCTGAGCACTGCTTCTTGTACACAGAAACAGAGTGATGACACTGCTTCTAGCAAGTTCACACCAAGGAATTACCAGGTCTAGCACTGCTTCTTGGACACAGAGAAAGGGCAGTGGCATCACTTCTTTAACACAAAGGAAGAGCGGTGACAGCTCTAGAACCACACTTATAACACAGCCCAGGAGCGGTGCCCGAGATGGTGATTTGAAAAATAAAAAAGCGACAGAAAAGTAAGTTACAGTCCAAGGAATGAACCCAAACCATCACCAGAAAACCCATCGAACCAAAAATATGAAGATCCAAAGGCTGATAGAGGAAAATCAATCAAATTCAAAGTAGATCTACAGATCTATCAATTCAAAAAGTAGATCTACAAACTAAAAAATGAAGGTGGAGGTTTCAACTTACCAATTATCTAGAATAGGAAGTAATTCCCCAGCAAAGTCATGAATTTTGTTAGCCAGAAATACACACCTCCTGCGGACAAGAGCTGGTTCCCTAGATCTGAATGGTTCAAGTCTAGGATAAAACACAAACACCAAATGTTAAAGTTCCCCTAGATCTAGTTAATCAACTGAATGGAATTCCATAATATTTCTCTCAAAGGTTGTCCTTGCTATCCCTACAAAAGAACTTGTAAAAGATGGAAACCAATAAGAGAAACATGATAGCATACAATATAATCAACTAGATCTATGCTTGTGACCAAGGAATCAAGCAATATAAACACATGAAATAGTAAATATGGGAATAAAAGACATTTTTTATTATAAATGATTGGAGAGACTACAACCTTCATTCCTTGGTGTTGAGATTTCCTTCTAATGGATCCTTTCCTCTAACTTCACCTTACATCCAAAGACTCAAGAATGATTTTGACAGAGTTTGGGTATGAAACACAATTATTCCTCCTTTGTCCCATGGGAGGTGAGCCAGCATTTAAAGGCATGGGAGGATAGGAATTGTTGAGGATCTCATGGATGAGGTGGAGATTAGATCCAAAAAGGGAGGATCTTGAGCTCCAGCTGGTCCTAAACCATATGGATAAGGCTCCACGGAGGTCATCTTCGAGAATCCTCTCAAAGCTTCTCTTTTTGCCTTGAAAACTTGAGAATCGCTCCTCCAATGAAGAAAAAATATGGTGATAAGGGGGTAATGCTTCTTGTAGTGAGGGAAGGAGCGGTGGCATCACTCCTTTCTCATGTATCGGAAGCGGTGCTGACTTGGGTAACACTTTTTGTCAATGGAAGAGGAGCGTTACTAGCTCACCATAGGGAAAAATTTCAAGGGGTTCATTTATTCCTTCATTTCTCTAGGGAAAACTTTGAGGGATTGGAGCATTCAAGGGAATACCTATCTCATAACATGATGGTGACAAGATATCCGTGTAACATTTTTCTCTATTTATATTTGATGTTCTAAAGTTTGGATTGTAGCAGGATTGACAATGGATTTTTACTAAAATATTTGAGCCAAGGTGGTTTGTACTTTTCCCATATCGAGGAATATTTTCCCGTATGAAGTGTACCATGTATTGAGGAATTTTTTTTCTTTTTGGGATTCAATGACATGCTTTGAGTTTGTTGTGTTAGTCGCAAAAAATGTTGTATTGTTTTGGAAGAAGTGAAAACATTTGTTTGACATATTGGTGATCTTTTGTTGACTGAATTCCTGATATAGTGATACGATGGACCCAACTAGACTAGTGTTTTGATCTAATGGTCGTTTGGCTGAAGGTCCATCAAGAGTCAATGTCATTTGAATAACAATATATTAACAAGCCCATAATGCATTTTTTTTACTTCTTCAATATTATGAACCTTATTCTTACTAGATGCCCATGTCTTGCTATTTTCATTATAGATTACATCCAAGAATCCATCCAGTTCATGATCTTTTGGTATTGTCGGATCAAATGTAACAAGTTATACTACAGGGTCCTTGTATTCCTGAGGGTCACTTCCAGTGGCTTCCTATTATTCTTTTTGTCATTCTTATTTTGTGAGGGCTAGATAAATCTTCTACATTCGATGAAGGAAGAGTGGAGGTCATTAGTGTTGAATCTGGAGGCAAACTCGTCGTCATAGTTGTAACAGTCAAAGTTAGAGGTATGGTTGATGATGCAAGAAGACCATTCAGCCTTGGGAGAGCAGTCAACACCATTGGTGTAGTCGACACGATCAACAATATGGTTGTGGTAGATAAAACATACACAGTCGATGGTGCAAGAAAGATCGATGATGCAGGAATGATCTACAATACATGCACGACCAATGGTATGGTAATGGTTGACGACGCAAACATGGTCGACAGTATAGTCTCAATTTAAATTAAACACTTAAGAGACAGAAAGGGTACAATAAACGACAAATTCTTGGTCATCGACAATGGCACGGTTGATGTCATAAGACTAGATGCTGTAGATAGAGAAATTGCGGTAGGAACACATATGCTTTTCAACAAAGGGGGCATGCCAAAAGAACAAGGGAATCGAGTAATCATTGTTATATCTAAAATATTTGGCATATCTAGGATAATGGTATGTTCTCAAAAGTAGTTTGGTAAAATTATAGAGGCGGCTGACTTGCAAAAGTGATAGTCGACTGGTCGAAAATGTTGACCCCCAGTGGTGGAAGAACTAGGTAGTCGAGAGAGGTTATCACTTCCCAATCCCAATGTTTTGTGACTATAGTTTTCCAGTTGCAAAAGAGGTTAGGAAAATTCTCCACAAATTCATGAAATTTTGGGTCCTACAAATTTTTAGGCATAACAAGTTGTTTCTCTTCAGTAGGCATCTACGATACTAGTGGTGATTTGTCGAGGATAGTAATAAGGAATTGCACATGTGATCGTATGTGATTTTGTGACTTTTTGGATGGAGGAATTTTTACTTGTACAATAGCTTCTTGACTTGCAAGGAATTGGCTAATTTTAATGTTGTATATAATATGATTCGCTACAACATATTGGATTATATACATGGCCAACATGTGTAGTCCCTATATTTCATCTTCAGTTGGTTCCTAGAGTATCATTTTTTGCTTGTCCAACCCTTTCTCTTTGAAAGATTTTTTTTTTTAACATTTTTTCTACAATGATGTCCAATTTCTCTTTGGAGAGGTCAAGTTCCGGCTGTTGGTCATTTTGAGGTTTGTCTTCTTCTTTGGTCTCCCTAGTCGGGTCGCCGACTTTTGGTTGAGTAGTTGGTTTAGGAACATGAATTATTGCAAGTGGGTTTTCTTCTTTGACTGGAGGTTTAAAAAATTTTAACTATAGACTAGCTTTGTAGAATTCTTATTTTTCTCTATCGATTAGGGGCTCTTCTATATTTTCTCGCTCTTTCGATGTGGAGGCAGGGATTGGATGTACAGTGTTGGATTTATTGCTAATGTCTGAAAAAATATTTGGCACATAGGGGTAAATCTTGATCTTCATGACATTTCAAGCAACTCCTTTCATATACCACACTTTAGTGTAGTCAAGCTCCAACCGAATGTGAACAGTCGACAATGTACTATGACAAAATTGTCGAGGCACTCTCCATATTGAGTAGGTGGGCTTGAGGACTTGAAACAAGTTCTTGAGCCACATTTTGGTGATTGTAGGTCCTTTGGAAGATCCATGAATATGGAATAATTTGAAGTTTTACATGCTTGATGCATACTTTGTTGTGAATGAGGGATCACCAATAGGTGTGATCTTGACAATCGCTATCCATATGAATAGAGAAGGTTAGTCAATCATCACGCTTGTTTCTTGAATTTTTTTGCAATTCATTGCATGATATCAACCAAGTGGCCAGTCCATTTAAAAAAAATTCCTTGATTATCGACAACTTTTACGGCTTCTAACATGTCGAGTCAAATATTGAATGGTCAACCAGTGTTGGTTAGGTAGATGAAAATGATTATTGTTGCATGCTTGTAAGAACCATACTGGATCTTTCTAATAACAAGACCTTTGAAAATACCCCCCTGCATGGAGCTGATGAACTCTTTGACTAGTGTTGGGTTGGATCTGACTTTTATAGCATTCCCTTTGCATGGTAGAACTATTACTTTTGTAATGAATTTGGTGTTTATATCTGTGGGTTAGTCAAGTCATAATTTTCCATTATGGTATCTTCTCACAACGAAATGGGGAATTAAATCTTTTAGGCCATCAACGTTGTTGAGTTAGGGGGCACTGAGATAGTGGTAAATATTTATTATGGAAAATTTACTTCTTCTTCCTTCCACTCGTCATTCTGAATGCCTCATTTTCTTAATTCCTTCAAGTACCTTCGTCATTAAGGAAATTTTTCATGGTTGTATTCATGGATATTGTAGTGTTGTTTCTTCTTTTAGGTTCCATTATAGTATCAGGTAGAGGATCAGGTTTACTGGTTTAGGATGGAGTGGTTGCTAAGTGAGATTGCTCAACCACTTTACAAAAACAATCCCAATAGTGATCCAGATGAATATTTATAGGTGGAGGGATTAACGGTTCATTTAGAGGAGTAGGTGAAGGAATTAACTACATATTTGATGAGTGTCAGTTTCTTCTCATGCATAAACTACCCTCTTATTCTCAATTGTTTGGTTGTTCCTCATGACTTCATCGACACAGGAAGTCATGATGTTATGTGGAAGGTGATGTGTTATTCAAAGATCGACTCGATTGATGCTGCATTGACTGGTCAGATAGAGGATGCCAACTAATAGGTGCTTCTCATTGGTGGGATAGGGGTGGAGTTTAACAAATGATCCTCATTCTTTGTTCTTGCGCATGTTCCGCTTTCTAGTCTACAATCATTGCATTTATTTTTCCTGCCATCAACACTGTGTAAGAATTATTTTATTGTAGTGTCTCATTTTAGATATTATTTTCTATGACATTTAGAAGGGGTGCTTTTATTTAACAAGTATGGGTTATATGTTTTATAATTTTTTATAGACCTATATGTTACATACGTAATTTGGCTCATATGACTGGTGAGTTCTTATAAGTGTATGGTTGTATTTATGATTATGTGTATCAGATAAATTTTAGTTATGTACATGTTACATGGATGATGGTGTTTCCTCCTTCAACCTAGGTTCAGACCCATTTACATCCATCAAAAAAACCCAAGATATCAGCCTAATAGAGCAGGGCTCAGTTAGCACCACTTGCGACACAAATGCAGTCTCACCTGAGAGATCTCTATGGATAACTTCTAGAACCAGGTTTCTGTATTTGGGTGGGGATTTCTACTTTCACGGAACCTTACCAACTTGATAAATCGAATAAGGGGGGTATATTTCTTATTATTATTGTGTTCATTCAATATATTACTCTACTTTTCAATCAACAGAGATTACAACAGTCATATAAATCCTTAGCATATATTATATCTATCAACAATGCGACATATGCATCCAAGAACTCATTCATAAACAAATGCTAGTCAAGATATTCACACCTACTTATTTACAACATATATTCATTCAAGAGACATATTCATCAAATACACATTGAGACAACATTTAATGTGGAAAGCCATATGGGAAAAGCCACAAGGCGCTCTTCATCTGGAATGAGAAATATATAGCATGTTTAATCTACACACTCAACTTGCAGACTTTGTTTATATATTCTCTACATTATATACATAATTCTCTCCTCTCCTGCTCTCTAGTATTAGGTTTATGAATTTTTCCTCTTCTTCACTCTATTGTCGATCTGTGCATAACTTGATTTGACTCTCTTCTATGCAACTATACAACTATACTAAGAAAGGAGCTGACAGAGACCCACTCACACTCAATTTGGGTTCTCTATTTTATAGGCTCTTACATATCATAATTATTGGAGGAGAAAGTCGGTAAACTGACTTGAACGATAGGCGAATTAGTCAATTAGTCGACTAAGTCAGTGAGCTGACTAGTTAGAGATTAGGTCGGCCACCTAAGGTTGCGTCGTTTGAGTGAACCAATAGGTAGTTATTTGTAACTGTTTGTAATTCATATATATTAGTCTATTGAGCTAGATGAGAACTTGGTTCAGTTCTCTCTATTGTATGGACCCTCTCATGTTAATATAAAATGTTATTCTCTCTACTTGTTCTTATCTCTTGTCTCTGTTATGGATGTATGTTTTAGTGTGTATTATTGGTAACCTTATGTGATATGTGGGATTACAACATTGGTTCCGTTGCCGGTAGTACATGTCTGAGATGTATGCAAGCAGATGATATCAGAACAGGAGATTAAGGACTGGTGGGAGTGCAAAGTAGCAAATTATTTGCAGAATTACGCACGAAGAAAAACATTGACGATTGCACAAGCAAAAGAAAGATTCTTTACAGAGACACATGAGAAGTTTGTAGAATCAGTGCCCCATCTGCTAAAGAAACTCCTGGATGAAAAAACTGGAAGGAACTAAAGATCAACAGTTACTAGAAAAACTGATTCGAGGGGGAAGAACAAACTTGTCGAAGTGGTTAAAAAAGATCACCGACGAATTCTGCGAGGAGAAAGCAGTAGAAGAAAGGACTTTGGTTGAAACCATCAAAAATAAATTCTACATAGACCTCACCAAGCAATTTTTGTGTTCCTTACCGACCTTGTTGTTTAAAATCCTGATCGAGAAAGGAGTGGGTCATATTGTCGAACCTCATCCATCACTTCATGGACCACCTTTAAACCCTAACTGGGCGGAAAAACAAAAGAGGTGGGAAAAAATCATTGCCGAAAGGGAGTGGGAATACTTCCTAAGCAAGTAGACAGAACTATCTCGGCTTTCTAAAGAATCGGGTAGGCTATGGGGGGGTAGCTGGTCATATGTCGGGATAAAGTGGAGTGGATTCTAGTCGAATAAGGAAGATACTAATCACCAGTAATGAGAAGTCAGACTAAAAAAGAAATCGAGAGGATAGTGTCACACAAAGGTACGATGGACTTCCAGAAAATAGAGAGGGAGAAGAGGCTACAAAGAAGGGAAGAAAGAATAGAAAGAGACTTAGCAATGCAGAGATGAATGAGTACTAGGGTGACCGACCAGGAAAGAGATCCACCAGAGTCGGGTCATGACCGATAAGAAGAAGGCGTGGAAGAATAGGTGTCCCCTATGGAATAATAATTGTGGATAGAGTAGTGAGAAGCTCTCCAATTAGAAGTTCCCCATGAAGAAAAACCTCTATCTTCGATGAATCCACGTACTCGGATACAAGCCATTGTCGAAGAGGACCTCAGACTAGGAGCTGGTGACTTTGGTATATGGAGCCAACTAGACGATGAGACATACACTAGTAGACATCTAATTATCCGTCAACCAGAAGAAGGAAATTGGGTTACGCTTCAAGCGGTACCCTCCAACCGAAGTATCCACTTACTTTTACCGACACATGAAGGAGATCCCCCTAACAAATACAACTTTGGAGGACATTGAACATTCAGAACTGCAGACAAATAATTGCAGTTGGACATTGACAGAAGAAGTTGACACTAACCGACTGTTGGTCGAAGAGGAGATGACAACTAAAACAACTGATAGGAATGAAAGTTCTATCGATGATAGTTCCGTAGAGAATAATAAGCAAATAACCCCACCAGCCCCACCACCACCTCCACCACTGCCACCTCCTAAATAAGACAGTGACAGTGACTACGAAATGGGTCATGGGTCAGCACACATCCCTCTATATGAGGGTGATGAGGACACTAGATGACACTGGTTCGTCTATGATTCTACTTGGGAGGCTAACCAAGTTACGGATGAAGATAGGCAGATGACGCAGTTCGTTGGTGCCTTGAGGAAAAGGGCATTAAATTTGTACATGACCTTTTCTGAAAGAACCCCCCGAGCAACCAAAGCCAAAGTCAAAGAACAATTCCTATCATTTTTTAAGACTCCAAATGCAAATGATTTGGAAGCAAAGAAGCTAAAGACAACATCGTAGAAGCCAGGAGAAACTATCCACGATTACAATAAATGATGGAAAGACCTTCTTATCCAATTGGACTATGTTATTGACGAACAATTATTAATCCAATGGTTTATTGCAGGTTTATCACAGAAAATTCATCGACACATAAGTCTGGAGACATTCAAGACTTACGAAGATGCACTTACAAAAGCTCTCCAAGTAGAAATGGATGAGGACATACCAGCATACTCCATCGATCACAGACTAGAAGAACAACTTGAGATCATACATAAGTTATTAAAGGAATTAAACCTCAAAAGTTAGGATATCTGGTGCACGAAGTGCTCGACGGTCGGACATTCAAAAGACAACTGTCGACTGGACATCAGTCAACAGGACGTTCGATTTGTGCAGACAAATTTTTTTTACGACCTTTGCCAAGGGCATGGAGACCACTCAACAAAAGATTGCCCATTAATATGAATAATGGAAAAGCATCATGGTGTGCAATATGTGAAACTAAAAATCATAACACTGCTGACTACCATCTGAATCTCAAGAATCGATAGAATTATCATGCAGTCTATCAGACCAATGCAGTTGCACAGAATAATGAGCAAAACAACGTGCCAAATGATTAGAACAATCAAAGATACGAAGGTCGAAGATACGAGCACCGGTATGACAATTGACATGGAGGCTATGGAGGTCGAGGTCGATTCTCTGGGATTCGAGACAACCAACCACGTCGACCCATCGAATGTTTTACATGTTATAAGGAGGGACACCGGTATGTAGACTGTCCATACAAGGACATAACTAACCTCAAATTTTTTAGTAGTTGCAGAGTAGGGGATCACTCATTAGAGGATTGCCCTACCATGCTGGAAAAAATAAATAAAAAGAAAAATGTTAACGTCTTGTCGTGTGTACAAAAAGATGATGTAATAAATACAAAGAATTTGCATATCGTAAACGATAACCCACGAATCAGCAAAATAAAAGAAAAAAATGTCTACCCTAATCCAGTTAAAGAAAAACAAATATATAAAGATGCAACAAATGTATTTAAAGAATTTGCTCGACAGGAAGAAGCAAACGACAATCAGCATAACACAGTAAAACAACTAATATAGCTAGTACAAAAAGATAACTCAGTATCTCAATTCATCGACTTATTATATGAAATAAAACACAACAACACCGAAAAAAAAACAAAGAATATCTGTAGTCTAAATCAAAAAGATAAAAGTGATGTCGACCCACTTGTCGACCTGGAAATTGAAGGATACCATGTCCAACAAGTTGTGCTTGACTTTGGATCACAAGTAAACATCACGACTCGTGACACTTGGGAACAACTGGGCAGACCTCGACTATATGAGTCAGGTATATACCTGAAACTAGTCGAACAAGGTCTAATTGAACCTATTGGAGTCTGGGAAAATGTTGACACAATATTAAAGGGAATATCAACCAAAGTCTACTTTGAAATTATTGACCCTAAGGAAGGATCCAGTTCCTTCCCAACGTTAGTAGGTCGACCTTGGGGAAGAAAGATGAAAGCATCGATATCCCTAGACAAGGAAAGAATAAAATTGTAAGGAAACAGACAAAAGGTCATTGTACCTATTCATCCATCTCAATGAGAACCTTGGACTAAACCTATCGATGAAGAAGTCGACATCCAACAACTCTATCAGATACAAAACAATGAAGATTATACATAACCTAATATCTATGGAGAACTTCATTTAGGCAATCAAGACTCAGTAGGATATAATTTAGATGTAGAATTATATGATTGGGAAGTCGAAAACTATGAAAAGAAATCAAGAGGGTGCTGGACTATTCAGAAAATATAGAAAAATCCCACCCAGCAGTGCTTCATAGTATCCATTGCCCCAAAAATATTTGAAAAGAAAATTAGGGAATACCCTACTTTAAAACCAACAGATGTAAACACTACACAAATACCAAGGTATAAGGAAAGAGAATCACTAGTCATGCATATAGAACAAGTATCCAAAAACATCGGTGAACATGGTCGACTTCAAAGCCCAGTGGAGACTTTTACAGGCCAAGCTGCTAGATGGTGGGATACACATCAATCAAGACTGCAGACATGGAAAACAGCTTCAACTTTCTTCATAGACATATTTGGAGGGAAAAAACTAACCAATCAAGCCCAAATATCTATATTCATTCAAGGTCAGAATCTAGAATACCATATAAGAGCATGTGAAAAAGAATGGAGAAGGCTAGGGTACAAATATGAATGTGCATGGCCACACCTGTTCCCATCAACCCTCTCCGACCTACCAAACAAATGGTATAAAATGGAAGAATCCCGAGGTGAAACAATCCTATGGTATGAACTCAAAGAAAATTTTGTCAAAGATTTCAATTTTATACCACAAGATGAGAATTTGGTCAAAACAACAAAAAAGATTAAAGAATTTATACAGCTGACAGAAAACAAACCCTTAAAAGATAAGCAATAGACAATGGACTATAACAATATACAAATCGGGACAATGCCATAGTCGACAAGACTACAGTTAGAAAATGAAAATACAGAAGGGAAAAACTTTAGATGGAAATCAAAACATGTCAAAACGAACAAACCTATTCGCACAGTACTCAAAGTTGAAACAACCGACAAGGAGGATACTGATCGAATGACTGCAACCAACTTTCCTGCCACATTCTCACAATTTAAAGAAGGAAGTAGACTAATCAATGAAGCCAAAGCACCATAATGGCTAGATGCTAAAGTCAAAACTAGAGAGCTTGACATCTCAAATGATGACCGACCAAAAATGGCAAAGATTGGAGAATATTGGAATGAAGAATAGATAACAGAAATAGTTAACATACTAAAAGAGTTCCAGGATGTATTTTCCAGATATTATACATACCTCAAAGGTTTAGTCCATGAAATGGGTGAAATAAAAATTGACACTAAACCTGATGTTCGACCTGTGAAGAAAAGACCATATAAACTAGCTCATAAATACAAAGAGATAGTCAAGAAAGAGATTGATAACATGCTTGCAGCAAGCATTATCTACCCTATTGACCAATCAGAATGGGCAAGTCCAATGGTTGTTCAACCTAAGAAACATGATCTGACTAAACTAAGAATTTGTGTCGACTTCAGGGAGCTAAATAAAGTGACACTAACAGACCCATTTCCAACTCCTTATGCAGATGAAATCTTAAATGAAGTTGCAGGACATGAATTCTACTCATTTACAGATGGATTCTCAAGTTATAACCAAGTGCCAATAGCTAAAGAAGATCAGAAAAATACAACATTTGTATGTGAATTGGGCTCATTTGCTTACAAGGTTATGCCTTTTGGATTAAAATATGCACTTGCAGTATTCTCTAGAATTGTGGTCAAAACATTCCAAGAATATATTTACAAAACCATGGAAGTATACTTTGATGATTAGACAATATACTCCATGTTAAAAGACCACTGCAAATGGCTAAGGCTTATGTTGGAAATATGTCGACAAATCCAGTTAGCGTTGAACATCAGGAAGTGCATATTTGTGACCCCCATAGGGATATTGTTAGGACACATTGTATGTAAAGAAGGAATTAAGGTCAACTTCACAAAAATAAAAATTATCCTTAACTTAAAACCACCAGTGAACTCAAAACAAGTCAGGGTGTTACTAGGTCATACAGGATATTACAGAAAATTCATAAGATATTATTCAGACATGACCTATGCAATAGAAGAACTATTAAAGGAAGATAAAGAGTTCGACTGGACAGAAGAGTGGCATATATCATTTGAAAAACTAAAAATAAAACTAATCGAAGCACCTATCCTGAGGTTTCCAAACTGGTCGACTAAATTCCATGTCCACATCGACATATCAGGTCTAGCAATAGGAGCAATCCTAACTCATCCAGGAGATGATGGAATGGATTATCCTATAGTTTACAGTAGCAGAAAACTAAATAAAGTTGAACGAAACTAATCGACGACAGAAAGAGAAGCATTAGGAATGGTCTTTGCGCTACAAAAATATCGACACTACCTACTAGCTAACCCATTTATCTTCTATACCGACCACCAAGCACTAAAATACCTTGTCAATAAGCCATTACACCATGGAAGAATCTGTCGATGGCTACTTCTACTCCAAGAAGTTGAATTCGAAGTCGTTATCAGACCAAGTAAGTTAAATGTCGGTCCCGACCACTTATCCCAAATTGACACAAGGGAGGAACCGACAAGAGTCGAATATGACTTACCGGATGCGCATCTATTTCTAATAGAAGTAGTCCCAGTAGAGTTAGAAGAAATAGTTCAGTTTTTAGAAGATGGACAAGCACCAAAAGGTATGAGTACAAAGAATAAACAAATTTTACCCACGAAAGCTGCACCATATAGCATCATAAATGGATTCTTATACAAAATGGGTTTGGACGACATCCTTAGGAGGTGTGTACTGGAACACGAAAGAAATAATATCATGCATGAAGCACATTACGGACCTATTGGAGGACACTTCCAAGTAGACATGATTGCAAAGAAAATCCAACAATCAGGGTTATGGTGGCCAACACTTCACAAAGATTGCAAAAATTTTGTAAGCCAATGTGACCAATGTCAACAACTAGGTCGACCCTTGCATAGCAAATAAATGCCTTTGATATCAGTAAACCCAAGTTTGACATTTGAAATTTGGGCTATCGACTTCATAGGACCATTTCCCATACTAGAAAAAAGAACAGGTCCAAGGTACATAATAACTACAGTCAAGTATGTAACGAAATGGGCAGAGGTAGAACCAGTCGACACATGTTCCAACAAAATAGCCGCAAAATTTATCTATGAAAATATTATCACCGGATTTGGATGCCCACTAACCCTAATCATCGACCAGGGAACACACTTTGTCAATAGAACTATCAAATCCCTAACAGACCAGTTCCAAATCGACCATCTCCAGAATACAACATACCATCCTCAGTCGAATGGAGCAATTGAAGCATTTAAAAAAATACTAACAAAAGGATTAACAAAAATATGTAATGTAGACAAAGAGGATTGGGATGAAAAGATACCTATAGTACTATGGGCATATAGAACAACATACAAATGTTCAACTGACCAAACCCCCTTTCAACTAGTGTATGGACAAGAAGCAGTAATTCCATTACATTTCTGACAACAGACACCTATTATCGCAGATATTTTATATGTCGATGTCGAACAAGGAAGAAAGGACTGAATATTGCAACTAAGTAAACTTGAAGAACACTGACTAATGGCGATACAACACCAAGAAATCTAGAAACAAAAACAAAAAGCATGGCACGACAGAAACATCAAAAACAAAAACTTGTCGGTAGGAGATCTTGCTTTACTATACAATAGGTGGGTAAAAGGAAAACCTAAAAAGATACATACATAGTGGATGGGACCTTATGTTGTCGAAGAGATATATACAGAAGGATCAGTCCAACTAAGGACGTTACAAGGAATAGTATTTTGGAAACTCGTTAATGGAGCCCGACTAAAACGCTACAGAAACTATAAAAAGAAACGACCATAACGGTTAAACAAAAGCCATATATATCAAAAAATCGATAAAAAAGAAAAATGGTACTGATACATGCACAAAACTATGATAGGGAACCACCACTTCGAAAATCGACATCATGACTATTGACATAACACCATCAACCGTTTTCATATCCAACATCGACCAATGACCTCGATAGTCCCATCATGCATTCATGACTTTGAGCACCAAAACCAAATCACTATTAACGCACACTCAACTGTTCTTGCTAGACCATCACGTCCGCCATTAATACACTCTTTGACAAAAACATCCAACGCTTCATCTATAAATACTGAACCGCCAAAGGATCATTCACTGCAATTCAAACAGAGAGAGAAATAGAGCAACCAAACGACTGAAAGCCAAGAAAATCGAAGTAAAATCAACCAGCAGATTGACAAGATGGCACCAAAACAGACTAGAGCCTCAGCTAAGACCAAGGAATTAGAGAGTGCAGAGACACCATTAGTGAGGAGACTAAAGAACATCAAGAATGCTAAGATGCAAGAGGGATCATGGACAAAACTATGGGTCGAGATAAAAGAGTGGGCTTATGTTGACAAGAAGCCTACCCCCTCTACGCAGAAGGTACAACATAGTACCATTGTAAATTTTGTCAATGCGCCGCTCATGGACAGTTTTGCAGGAACAAAAGAAACAACAGTCAAATTTATCATAAGCCGGTAACACAACAGTCAATTTTACTTCGACCGATTGGTCCACATCTCTGCGGAATTCATTTACAAACTAATAGGGATTTCAAACAAAGGAGACCCAGTACCCATCGGTATCAAAGAAGGATTGGTCGAAGAACTAACAGGTTTGGCATTGGGAAAAAACTCGAAAGGGTTGATGATCAGCCACATAACAACTCGAATGCCACAAATTGTGGCCAAAAGGATAGCTATTACACTCACAATGGTAGGTCATGGAAGTGATTTCAAACTAGATATATTAGAGGTAGTAGACACCATTGCAACCAATGGAAATGTATACAGATGGGCTGAGTATGTCGCCGACATGATCAAAAACATCTGTGAGAAATTCTAAGAGATGGGAGGAATTATCAGGTTCTTGTCTTGTATCTTATGGATAGCAATGTTCTCTATTTTTCTTGAAGGAGACAAAAAATTTCAAGAAATGACAAGATTTCACATGTGGAGATTCAAACCATTCTCCCAAAATGGAACAATGGTGGAACTTGCCAATGGAAAGGTGTTGTTGGAAAATTGGCTCCAACAGCTCAAAGTCTGCACGACCAGATGGAGGGTGCCTTAGAACATCTGACGAAGTCTACCAAAAAAGGCCCACATCTAGCTAGAGCTCAACCATACCACAGTGTGGTACATGCAAGGTGACAAAACAAATGCAAAAAGCCTTGACTACTATCCGGCAGTCAAAGAAATATTTTGGGAGATATCTCGATAGGTTGGAACAAAAGTGCCAATACCAGCAAGAGGAAAGGAAACAGACTTCTCGATAGAGGAACCATTGACAAACAATGAGAAGGAGGAGGATTATGAGCTTAACCTATACATCAGTACATTTGTGTCAGAGGAGACACTGGTCAAAGGATCTGGCCGACTACAAATCATAATCAAGCCTCTGACAGCACAAAGGGAAGAGACACACGCAGAACAACAGGTAACCAATTCGACTGAAGAAAATCTCATCCCGACCCAAGATCCAAGGGGAGAAATAGAAACTGAAAATGCAGAGTATGCTCTCACCAAAGACAATATAACCATATTGTTGAAGGAGATAGTAGCTGCAAGAAAGAGGAAAAGAACACAAGAACAACAACAAGGGAAAGGTAAGCACAAGCTTATCATTTCGGAGTCCTCAAAAGACAAGGAGGAAATGGAAGCTACGGCCCTCGACATAATAAAGGATTCCGCAGCAAACAAAGTGCCGGTGGAGACCCAATTTCAAAACTTTGTTGAGGCAAGGGCACAGCCAGGTAAACCAAAGAAGGAAAAGATCACACAAACTTTGATGCCTAAAAATGTTGTGGATCTCCTATCTACACCCCCAACTCCATCTTCGACAAAAATAATAGAAGAACTAACACCATAAAAGCTCCCAGTAAGTCCACTCGACTTATGCAAGAATGCTATGTTGGAGGCTGTGAAGGAAAAATACGACCATGACAGAGACCTACAGGCATACATTGAAAAATTGCCTGAAATATTCGCTACGGTGTAAAGGCTCTCTACCAAAGCACCTCTATTCAATGTCGGTAGGTCCAAACTACCTATTTCACAACCTGGCTAAGTACTCCAGTAGCCAAAGAATTTTGCAACCATGACTTTGAACTTTGAGTGAAACCCTGACAAAGAAGCTGAAGTTGTCACATGTCGGATCACATCTATCACTCCGACCGACCTTGAACCCCAACCACTAGCTGCTGAATCGAACAGAGGTGAGGAAGAAGAAAATATGGAGAATATAAATAGAGAAATTGACCAACTATTCTTTGACCTGGATTCATCCCCTCATATCCACAATCCATCACCTATCCATACTTCCACCAATCCAATCACACTCGACAATTCACCAACCCCATCACCACCACCTCATGACTCAGAACCCTTAATTCAACTAGCTACACCAGAACCACCTCCACCGTAATCATTAGCGACAACTGCATCCACTTCTAGACCCTCTGCATCCAACCAACCAGATGCAATAGTCATCCCACCGCCCCAACTAGAAATACCACCCGTCATTGCTACCCAACAACTAGAAAATACAACTTTGACTCTTGTAGGTACACAAGGGACAAAACAAGCAGAGCCACAGAAGCACAAAAATAAGAAGTAGAAAAAGAAGAAGTACCATCATAGACAGACAATGGTCTACATCAGGTAACTTGGGTGGACCACTACGGTCGATACAACCAAGTTGAGAGATGCAGAGCTAGGACAACTCCTAGAAACCCTAGCAATCAAAGCAAAGACAAGGAGCCAGTAGAGACGTAAGGATCTCGACAATAATGAAAAAGAACAAGTCGAGTTCCTCAATAAATGTAGAAACCTTGTACAATTGGTAATACTAGGACCGACAGAGGTCGACACCGACAAACCACTAGAAAAATATTATCAGCTATTTGAGAGTGTGGTGTCGGCCCTACAGGCACAAATCCAGGATACAAAGAAGGAGCAGAAAGAAGAAACCGTTTAACTCTTGATGGAGCAACACATAGCCTTTTCAGAAGCATATAAGGTGTTTCAAGATCACATCGAGGAGTCTATCATCATAGAATAAATACTACGAGACTGGCTTCCTTACTATGGGCGAGTCTATCAGCAAACCAGGAAGACCTGATAGGAGATCCAAGTGCTTGAGAAAAGGAAAAACACTGATGCAGCACTTAGAAGCACAATTGAATATCAAATAGTGCTTGAAACAACCAAACTACAGAAGCTTTAGTGAGAAGCACATCAGTGGGTGCAACAAGCCATTCCAAACCTGGAAAAAGTAGACATCATCTTCCCACATATGAAAAGACTACTGGAGACAGCAGAGGAAAAGGACCAACTTATGGGTCCTGACATGGAAAAAATAGGGGAAGTTTCCATACCAGAGAAAATGTTGATCTTATCAAGTTTGACTACACTAACCATCGATATACAGAAAATTTTGCAGAGTTGGACAGATTTCCAACATCGGCTGGTAGTAACAGCTGAAGCAATTGTCGAATTTTGTGTACAGAAAAGACCAACCATCAGACTTCACAGCCCATGAAGACCAAGAACAAAGAATGACTACTTAGATGGACAATGAAATTTTGGGCACCTCCCTATTTCTTCGGGACGAAGAAACGTTTTGTTCGTGGGGGAGATGTTGGAGGAGCAAGTCGGTAAACCGACTTGAATGATAGCCGACTTAGTTGATCAGCCAACTAAGTCGGTTGGTCGACTAGTTAGAGATTAGGTCAGGCACCTAAGGTTGTGTTAGTTGAGTGAACCAATAGGTAGTTATTTGTAACTGTTTGTAATTCATATATGTTAGGATATTGATCCAGATGAGAACTTAGTTCAGTTATCTGTATTGTATGGACCCTCTCATGTTAATATAATCTATTATTCTCTCTACTTGTTCTTATCTCTTGTCTCTGTTATGGATGTATGTTTTAGTGTCTATTATTGGTAACCTTATGTGATCTGTGGGATTACAATAGTAATCAATAGACTCTATTATATTGGTCGATAAACTATCATTCCTATTATCATACATTCATTTACATTGACAGTAGGAACTATCGACCCAAAAATATAAAGATGATTTATTCCCAAAGCATGCGCTATTCTAATTGACTTCTTACCCATGATCAATCGATCTATCCTTTTCAATTGTTGTACTCTTCTTCTATTGTGGTTCCTTTCATTGTGGATGGTCTCTTCGGTCACAGTTGTTCTCTTCCATAGTGGAATCTTCTCCCATGGTTTCTTCTATGGAAAATTCTCTTTTTGGGTTGCTTATGTCATAGCTTCTCTTTCCCGATTGCTTCTATCACAACTTCTCTTTCCATCGCAGACTCTTCTATCCTGAGACCGTAATATTTATATTCTTGAGAATAATTATTCCTATATTTTCCTTGGGCCAATAGGCCCCCAACAAACACACGTGTCTCATCGCAAGCCACACTAGTATGAAACCTTTATCATGGAAACTTTAGTTTGAATCTACTAAAATATTTTCACTATCTGTTCGGTCTCCTCTCGTACTTCTACTTCATTCTTCTTCAAATTCTCCACAAGGTTGAAATTGATGTGTTCCATTGTTTTATGTCTTGTCGACTCTACTGCTTATCGCACTTTATGGTGTACAGGTTGAATAATACATGTAACTCTTTTTTCCTCTGCCTTTAATTCTATGACCCTATCAATGCACCCTTGTTGTTGTGCTCGTAGTGTTGTGACTCGTTGTTGTACTTTCTTCATCTCAACTGCCTTAGCCATTTTGTCTGGTAAGAGAATATTCTTCATTTCATTCATCCTTTGGGTCACCTCTATATCTGTAGTGTGCAACTACTCTTTGAATTTCTCTAACTCTTGACTGTTGATCAAAGCTTCCCATGTTTGAGAAACTTGCTTGACTTCCTTGGCACATAGTGTTGTTATAAGGAATTCTCAATCAATGTAGACACTGTTTGTTCCTCTGCACTGTAAGTCACAAGCATAGAACAAAAAGACACAACAACATATCCTTTCTTTAAGAAATCAAATTAAATAACATGAATTATAATATACCTCAGACCTAGATCTCCTTTTTCTTTTCTCCAAAATCCCTTGCAACGGTTCAACACTTGCAAAGCAAATCAAAAGAAAAAAAAAACAATATGAGAGAATCATGATAAATTGATTACTTATATCAGTGATCAAGGAGTTTGATAACATTCAATTGAAATCAATACATCAAATATAGGAAAGGGGAACACTTTTGTATTAATTATGAAAGAGAGAGAAGTACAACCAAGCCTTGATGTTGATGGCTTTGATCTCTACAATAACGTCTACAATCCTCTATAAATATGAAGATCTCTCCATACAAAGTGCAACTCTACTTTGCCTCTGATTCAGACTTTAAATTAACAACATAATGGTACTTTTCTTGGCCTGCCCCACTCACATCATGAAGGCTTCATTTATAGGCCTAGAACTCATGAGATGGCTTGGGAAATGGATAGGATACGATCCCCATAGGTGAGGGAGGTGAATGCCACCTCTCCCAAGCATGTAGGAACTGACTCCATGGAGGATTTCGAATGGAAGCTTCCAGAACCTTCTTTTTTCCCTTTTTCAACCATTAGTGCTCCTGGAAGAAAGGGAATGTGCTTCAACCTAATTTTATGTCAAAGGAAGGAGGCATCAACGCTCTTTATTCCATAGTGGGAAGCACCATAGGTGCTCTGTGTAAAAGGGAGAAAGGATCGAACCCTCTAAGATATGGGGAAAATAAGCCAAAGCATCTTAGGTTAGGTTCAGGTCAGGTTCTCTAGAAGGAAAATGGACATTATGGAATTTCCACGAAGGCTGATAGGTAATGTGGAATTTCTAGGTGCAACAAGTGCCTCTGCCTCTTCGATCTTCTTTGCATCCTATGTTGTTTCTTTCCTTCTTTCTTCCAGTACGTCTAGAAGTGTATTGGGTGTCACTTGTTCTTCCAACTCCATGACATTTTTTCTGAGGTCCTCTTCTGTTTCTACAAGTTAAAATATCTTGGATTCGTCAACCATCTCATGTGTTGTACCTTCATCTATAAAATTGTTGCAAACTAGTGTGATAGTCTGTTGAGCCAGTGCCTGTCCTCCTCCAAAGTTTTGGATTTTTGCTCCATTTATTTGAATTTTTTATTCATCTTGTTAACAATATTTTTTGATGCTCTAACTTTCTTAACCAATGCACCTTATATGACCTTCATTTCTGCAAATGTGGCATTCTAAATGGCATATGCCTCATACAACTCCAGTGCATAGAAGTCTATAATGACATGGTCAACACTTTTATTTGTATCATTTATCTTTGTTGTACCCAATTTGAGTGCTTATCCCACCAACAGAATCTTTATTGGTGAGATGGGTATCGACGCATCATTCAGTCGTTCTTCTAATTAGCCAGCTAAGTCCTGCGACACTAGAAATTGTGGTATGTAATCGACCGCTACCCATACTTCTTTTACTGTCTTGCACAGTGTATGTAGTAAGTCTTTAATACAATTTGTGATAATTTTTTTGTGCTCATCCATATTCTTAAGGATTTGGGTGGTTATTTATCTATTTTCTTCCATCAGAAAAGTATAATCTTCACTGGTAATTATTGATGTAATTGTAAGTTTAGAGTGTATTCACTTGTATATCTTATGTATTGTACCCCGATGTTTATTCTGGGAAGTGTCTGTAATGTATTTGAGTCATGTCATGCCCCGATGTTCCTATAGGGAGATTCAATAATGTAAGCAATTCATGTCAAGTCGTTGTGGGTAACCCTCCTATTGTTCAATGGTTAAAGTCCCCACAGTTGTGGGGCCCTAGGGTTATTAGACTATCCTAGAGAAGTCGACCCTAGGTGAGTTATTTTAAGTCAGGGTAATAGTCCCCACCGCTATGTTAAGGATAACCCTCCTTGTTGGTCGAAGGGGAAAAGTCCCTGTAAGTTGTGGGGCACTAAGGTTATTAGACTCTCCTAGAGATGTCGGCTCTAGTAAGTAATTTTTAAGTGAGTCTGACATGTTGGAGTGGACATGTAGTGAATGAAAGAATATAAATAGAGAGTGAGCCTCTCTATTTATAACACACACATTCACTCATTGGGGCGCATGAATGAGAGAGAAGTCGCTGGGACAAGAGAGAGACTACTACTGTCGGGAGATCATCTTTATGTTTTAGGGTTTTACTTTTGGTGTTGATTCTATCTTTGAGGAAGTTGTGGTTTTTTCTCCTTTATGGTTTCCTCGAGGAAAATTCTTTGTGTCTCTTGTCTCTTGTGTTTATTGTTGTGTGTGTTATTCTCTCAGTTAAAGATCCTAAGATCATAATGCTAGCTTGAATGATAAAAATCTAACATGGTATCAGAGATAACCTGAGAAGAATACATTGTGCAGCTACAAAAGCTAGGGATTCTTACTTTTTGGGTCTCTCTCCACATTCCATCAACAAAAGTATGCTAGGCTGACTCTCCATTGAAGGGCGCATCTTTCTGTTGAAGCGGAATTCGATTCTGGACATTTTCAGTTTTTGGTGTGGGAAATTAGGGCTTCTTACAGAAAAATAATTTTTTAGTGAGCCCGAAATAGGATTTATCTCCTCATAAAAATTGAATTTCAGAGACCTTGGTCGAGATTTTTGGTTCGGTATAACTCCGGGAAAGTCAAACCCTAGTTTGACCCTTGGCCAAAGAAACCCTAAAATACTAAAACTGATACATTTTGGTACATTTGCTATATATCGAGATTGGAGAAGGATCAAGAGCTTAAAATTTCATAGGATGAAGATCAAATATGGATTTACAGTGTATCCAAACTTCAGCATCATTTTCTCTATATTCTAGGAGATATGATCCCTCCAAGTTAGGGTTCTAGTCTCTTCCAGGATTCATCCCTAAACAGGACACTTGGGGAGAATTGCTATATCTCGGAATACAAAGGTTCAATTGAAATTTATAAAGATGTTCCAGAAAGGGCACAAAAATTAATTTTTTTGGTCCAAGTTTCAGACTCAGAAGATGAAACAATAACATGTGGCAGTCCGTACAACTTTACTATGCTGAACAGTCCTGAAACATGTCACCTTGGGAAAAAGATCATAATTCCCAATTGGGGAAACCAATTCTGATGAAACATGTGGTTTTGGAATAGGGACAGGTGAGGCTACCTCAATACGAATTTTTAGAAATATAGGGGCATTAATTTTAGAGATATCGCAGAAACAATATTAGGAATTTTCGCATAAGAAATTGGAAAACTAGGGCTTCCTGTTCCGGGAGCTTCCCTCCAATTTTTTCAGAAAAGGAGTACATTGGACAGCTCACCTTGAAGATGTCTATCTTTCTAGCCAATCAGATCTGAAATATTCTTAGTTTTGAAAATTAGGGTTTCTCTAACGAACCCTAGATCAGCCAACTCCAAAACCAGGACAGACACCTCAAATCGGTAAGATATAATCTTTTTCTATTTTCATTGAGGTTATCATTTCAGAATGATATATCACATCAGCTTTATGATAAGCTTGGTGAATTTGACAACTTCTAAGCATGGAAGTATATGATCTCTCTAAAGAAAATTAATTGGACACCCACATGAGTGGAGAGGTTCCAGTTCCATAGGGAGATGAGGCTAAAAGCCTTACACAAGAAGAACTTGGTCAAGGTCAAGAAGATCATTATTGATTCAATCATGGATCACCTTATACCATAAGTGTCTTCCCTATAGACACTGAAAGAGATGTTTGACTCCTTGACCAAGCTATTTGAAGGGGAGAACATAAATCAGAAGATGAATTTGAGAAAACAGTTGTAGAATGTGAAGATCCAGAATGCAGAGACCATATAATCATACTTTACGCAGGTCTCTCAAATCAAAGAACAACTTGTAGCAGTAGAAGAAGAAAAGGAAAATGAAGAAGTGGTGATAGCCACCTTGAATGGCCTCCCAAGATCATGGGATTCATTCATGTGAGGAATGTGTGCCAGAAGCCTAGTGATTACTTTCAGTAGAATCTGGGAAGAAGAAGAAGCTCGACTCATAATAAGAGAAGAGAAGATGGGAGCAACTAAATATCAATCTCTCACCATCCAAAGAAGATCCCTCAAGTGATGAGGAATACGAAGGAATAAAATCTTGAAGAAACTCTTATCCATCTTAGCATTTGGATAAGAAATGATGAATGAAGAAGATAATGAGGTTGAAGGCTCAAGAAGGAGTCTACCCACGAAACAAATAAAGATAAGTATTCAATTGTCACTTCATGATATTGTTTTTTTTATGCATTTGTTTATATTCAGTTGATGTATTATGCATGATAGAATGTTTGCATTAATGACAGTATACTACTAATATGCATGTGATGGGTAAGTATCTCATGGTTCTATACAAATCTCCATTGCTACTTATCTAGAATGAAACCTCTTTGCTGACATATTGGATTAGTGCACAATCTCAATGTTGTCCTGGTAGAGATGGAAGGCATCTAGAAAAGTTTCTGTTAGATATGTATGAATGTTGTATTGGCTAAAATAGTTGCATGATCATATATTTATGCATAGGAATTTTCCATTATGAATATTCCTTATGAAATGTTTCTACCTATACAACTAATGCATTTGACTTGTAGGAAAGATCGCATACATAATCGCCTACAAGAAAAGAAGGATGAGACTTGTTCTGAAGAACAAGTGACGATAGTTCACGATGAAGAATAATATGACAAATGCAGCAACATCATTCATGCAAAACCTTCCAGCTATGAAGAAGTAACCAAGAAGAAAGGGAAGATCAGTTCAAGAAGAATGATGTCTAGGATGCAGTATCGATACATGAAGGGAAGTTCATAGTTACATCATGCAATAGATGGAAACATCGTGGGATACAAGGCAATATTCGTAGCATGAGGATTCTCACGAAAAGAAGGAATATAATAAAAAGAGACATTTGCAGCCAGTGGGATTTGAGACACATGACAGGTAGAATCATGTGTGCGAATGAAAGAAGGCCTTGTACGAGTTCATAAGACACCCATGGGATAACACATACATGATGAGCTTGATGAATATATTAACCTTTTCTGCAAGGTTGAAGATGAAAGCCTATAGAGGATGACAAGCTCATAGATGGGTGTGAGTAGAAATTTTGAAAAAGTTCAAGATAGAGGATCTTGGTATCCAGTGATCCTAGATGGATACATAGAATATTAGTAGTAGAGGAAGCTACTTGTAAGTCCGGTACATAATGTTTTAGTGCATAGAGTACAAAAGACAGAGTGATAATGATGCTTCGCTTTAGAGGGAGTGACTACAGAAGATCATGAGGTTCGACATGGCACGACAGGATGGACAGATTACTGATGACTCTAGGATTTACTGAGAGTAAAGTGGATTCCAACCATTGATTTAAGGTTGAAGATGGAAGACCAGTGATGCTCCTATTATATGTCGATGAATTGTTCCTGACAGAAAAGAAGAACTCAGTAAAGTTGCAAGAAGGAGACTTGCTATTGAGTTCGAGATGAAGGACTTGGATATGATGCACTACCTTCTCGGCATGGAGGTGTGGAAGAATCTCCTTGGGACAAGGGAAGTAAGCAGTAGAGATCCTAAAGAGGTTTAGGATGATGGACTGTAAGGCCATGACCACACCTATGGAATTGAACTTGAATCTATTGAGTGATGCTTCATCAGAAGCGGTTGATGCTACAATGTATCGTCAAATGATTGGGTCCTTTATGTACCTGACGAATACGAGACTAGATATTTGCTTTGCTATGAACACCTTGATCCAGTTCCTAAAAGATCTGAGACATGTTCACTTGATTGCTGCAAAGCATATTATAAGGTACCTGAAGGGTATAGTTGATTATGGGCTCAAGTATGAGGCAAAGAAGAAGATTAACCTGGAGGGTTATGTCAATTCGTATTGGGCAGGCAATGCCATCGATAGGAAGAGCACTTCGGAGTGTTTCTTCAGTATGCGATCAGGTGTGATCTCTTGTTTTAGTAGGATGTAATCCTATGTGGTACTGAATATAGCTGAAGCAAAGTATGTCGCAACTTGTTTAGCTAGTTGTGAGGCAGTATGGTTGAGAAAGCTACTGTGTGATTTATTTGATCTCCAGTTGGATGCTACTTGTATATATTGTGACAACCAGAGTTGTGTGAAGTTGTCGGAGAACCCGGTGTTCCATGTCAAGTCGAAGAATATCAAGATCAAGTATCACTATATCATGGATATGGTGCATAAAGGAGCAGTGAAGCTCTAGTATGTTGCGACGGATGAATAGATAGTTAATGTGTTGATGAAACCATTAGCTAGAGTGAAGTTTGAAGTACTTCAGGGAGAAGCTTGGTGTTCTCCAAATCGAGGTTCCCTCTAAAGGGAAGTGATGAGTCCATGAGCCATTTTGACATGGTGAGAGGATTGGTTCCTTCCGTGGTCAGATGTAAGGGCTGAGCCATTCTGTCATGATGAGAGGATTGGTTCCTCGCATGTCAAATATGAGTGTTGAGCCATTCTAATGTGACTATAGGATTGGTTCCTACATGATCAGATATAAGTGTTGAATGCCATTCTTGGAATGGAGGCACCTGGTCAGTTACCAGGAACACTCGGTCTAGGACTGAGAGCCATTATGATGTGACTGTAGGATTGGTTCCTACATGATCAGATGTAAGTGCAAAGCCATTCTAATGTGACTGTAAGATTGGTTCCTACATGATCAAATGTAAGTGCAGAGCCATTCTAAGGTGATTGTAGGATTGGTTCCTACATGATTAGATGTAAGTGCAGAGCCCTTTCGATATGTAGGTAGGATTGGTTTCTCACATGGTCGAATGTAATGCTGGGCCTTTCTGACATAGATGACTCGATTGGTTCCTCTCATTGTGATATGTGAGTGCTGGGCCTTTCTGACAGGGTTGTGGGATGTGTTACCACATGGTAAGATGTGAGTGCTGGGCGTGCCTTTCTGATGTGATTATAGTGTTGGTTCCTACATGATCAAATATAAGTGTTGGGCAGGCCATTCTGACTTAGGGTTAGATATAAGTGATAGAAAATACCTAAATGGAGGATAGGCCTACAACTAGCATGAAAAAGGGTTGGATATTTAGAACTTCCTATGGTGAGAAGAATAAAGAGATAGCACTTGTGATGATGATCCAGGAGAGATGTTCTAGAACCAAAGATGATCCAGATCGAGTGATGATGATCTAGATCTAGTGATGATCTAGATCCAGTGATGATGATCCAGATCGAGTGATGATCGAGATCTAGATAAAGATGACTTGAAGATGAAGATGGCTTGAATATGACGAGGACTTGATGATGATCCAGATGATACAGAAAAGAAGACTTGTGTTTCTAAATTGTGACGAGAGAATACCTTCCTAGTTAAGAGGGAGTGTTGATGTAATTGTAACTTCAGAATGTATTCACTTGTATATCTTATGTATTGTACCCCAATGTTTATTCTAGGATGTGTCTATAATGTATTTGATTCATGTCATGCCCCGATGTTCCTATAGGGATATTCAATAATGTAAACAAGTCATGTCAAGTCATTGTGGGTAACTCTCCTATTGTTCAAGGGTTAAAGTCCCCACTATTGTGGGGCCCTAGGGTTATTAGACTATCCTAGAGAAGTTGGCCCTAGGTGAGTTATTGTAAGTCGGGGCAATAGTCCCCACCGCTATGTTAAGGATAACCGTCCTTGTTGGTTAGAGGGGCAAAGTCCCCACAAGTTGTGGGGCACTAGGGTTATTAGACTCTCCTAGAGATGTTGGCTCTAGTAAGTAATTGTTAAGTGAGGCCGACATGTTGGAGTGGACATTAAGTGAACGAAAGAATATAAATAGAGAGTGAGCCTCTCTATTTATCACACACACACTCACTTATTGGGGTGCATGAGTGAGAGAGAAGTCTCTGGGACAAGAGAGAGACTACTACTGTCGGGTAATCATCTTTATGTTTTCGGTTTATACTTTTGGTGTTGATTCTATCTCTGAGGAAGTTGTGGGGTTTTCTCCTTTATGGTTTCCCCGAGGAAAATTATTTATGTCTCTTGTCTCTTTTTTTTATTGTTGTTCATGTTATTCTCTCATTTAAAGATCCTAAGATCATAATGCTAGCTTGAATGATAAAAATCTAACAGTAATGCCAAAAAATCCTGCTAATGTTTTAGAATTTCTTTTCTTATGCCTTGTCTCAAACTGATCTATCTTCTTCCTCTTTTTTCCCACTATTGGTTTTGTTGGAGTCATGATCGACTCATTCTATGTATTATATAGATTTTACTATGATGGGTTTTATCCCTGTCCCCCATCCTCCTGTGTTTGTGGATCATCTTTTCGCTCCTATTCGTCTAGAGATAACTGATCGTCTACGATAGGGACTTTCCATTCTTCCAGCCAATCTTGTATAATTGCCTCAATTTCTTCAAACAACAATTGATACTGTGTCACAATCCATTGGTGTTGTGTGTCTTGTTGAGTTTGCAGCAGGATGTAATGGGGCACGATTGTAAAATTGACAATATTTTGAAACCTATGAATGGTTTCCTCGGTAAGTCTATCCTGTTGACATGATATCGCAGGGCCTCTCCATGCAAAAATAAGTCTATCTTGTTGTATTTGTGTCTCTGCTTCAAATATTTCTCAAACCAGATGTTCTAGTTTTGAGCACCTAGACACATAATAGGAACATCTACCCCTTGGTAGGTTGTTGGTTCTTCCTATACAACAAACAAAATCAAAATAACTATCCTTGAATAATGAAATGTGTTACCTTTATCCTACACTTCCTCTGCGTATGCTAGCAGTTATTTGAGAAGCTATTGCAACCGATTGATTTGACCACTGACTACACATAACTCTACCATTACAATCATCCATGCGGTGCACTCGTTCAGTCAAATCTATCACACCAATTTTCTAGATAGAACCTTGGCGGCCAACCGAATAGTGTGGTCATTGATAGAGGCAATAAAAAATCCTTTGGTGTCTCTGGTCATTTCATATTTGTCTTTTAACTTATTCGTCAATGCAAAGTCTTTCTCTTTTATGTCAAAGAATGGTTCTGGGTCTTGGCCTACAAGTGGTAGCCCTGTAATTGTTGCTATAAGCTCAATATCCACAGGAACCTTTTGGTCGAGCCATGGAAATCCACCATGAAATGAAACTATAAATTGTTTAACACACACATTCACCTCTTTTTTGTGACTAAAATTCAACATGTACATCAACGATAGTAAACCTGCTTTGTCCAATCCTCTTTCCCATTCCATTGGAATTTAATGCATCAGGCCATCCTCTATATCTTTGACATAAACCATATATTTATCCATTGTTAAATCTGTAAATTTATATAGGTCATGATCGATAAGAAGATCAATAAAATTCATCTTCTTGATATTTGGCAGTGTGTTCTGCGTTACCCAAGATCCTTTCGATACTATCGCTGAAACTAGTGGGAACCTTGCATTCTTAGGAAATCTAACCTTAGGCACATCATTTGATATGGGCGGAATATAAGGTGAAAACATAGTCACATACCCTATTTCTTCATCTTCTAGTGGTTGTGTTGTTGGTGCTTTCATGTTGCATTTACCAAATCGCTTCCCCATTAATGGATCTGGTGGTTTTGGTCTCAATCTAACTAGAGGAATTAGTGGAATCTGTTCATCTTCTTCTACAACCATGACATACATTAGAACATATCTAGTAGTGTATTCCATAATGAGTGTGGGTGATGTAGTCACAACATCAGATTCTGCAGCTGTGTTTGTATTGGAAATGGAAATAACCATAATCTATGAAAAATTCACTTTGAATATTGAAGTCACAAAGGGAAATATCTCTCTCGGATGCAGTAGAATGAACTAAAACTTAGGCGCAAAGGTGATAACATCTACCCATTCAATTAGTCAGTTATTCACATGCATAGTGTTATCTCCTAAATAAAACTATTTTCAATAAGTCCACTTAGACAATTTATTTTTTGATAGTGATGAAGAATTTAGTTCATATTATGAAAGATGTTTATGTGACTAACAAAATTGGAATATATGGTGCTATGTTTTTCAAGAAATTTGAAATTTTTAGCTTTCTGTGGCTTAGGTGAACTTTCCAATAGTTCATTAGCCATTGAGAATCCTGACTTTCGGTAGCTAACAGTTTCAGCTCATGACCACGTTAACCACCGAAATCCTGTTGATCACGTTTTTATAAAGTTTGGAAAGGGAATTTTCGTTGGCTTAGGTGAACTCTCCAATAGTTCATTAGCCACTGAAAAGTCTTGGTTTCGGCAGCTTAGAAATGGGTCCAAGAAGACATTGAACCACCAAAAGTGCATTAACTTCATTTTAAATAAATTCTAGAAATGAGACTTTCGATGGCTTAGGAGAACGGACCAATGGTTCATTAGCCACCAAAAGGCCTAGCTTTCGGTAGCTTGTGAATTAAACCCTAGATTCTCTTAACCACCGAAAAGGCCAAAAAGAGAAAACGACTATATGTCCATCAAAATCAAACTCATCAGCATGAGGCATGTCATAATCTACCACATAAACCACCGAAAAGACCAGGGGACTGCGGTAAATCATAAATTGGTGGCCAACAGGTCGTTATGGATTTGAAATGATTGATGGAAATCAAAACCCTAATCTTCCCTCCATTTGTCCCACGACTGTAGTAAAACCTCTACTAAGCATCAAGTTCTAGTCGGAAATGATTGCTCGGCTAACAATCTTGTAGTTATCACCAGAATCCACCATTAGCTTACTCAAGTGCCAATCGATTGGTTAACCCCTCAAAATCATTGCCCTCTCCTCCATTTATTCCACATTTCCTGCATGCATTCTCACTGAGCCAAGCCCTCTTTGGATCTAGCATTGTAGTATCCTTCCCTAGGGTTTGAATTTCAATTTTGGAGGCACAGAGAGGAGGAACCACTCAAAAAAATCAAAACATAGGTTTTTGTGGCTAAGCGTGGTTTCAAAACGGTCTCTAAGCCACCAAAAGAAGACTTTTGGCAGCTAAGGCCGAAATTTCAGGGCGCTCCAAGCCACCGAAATTGGTGTTTTATTGCGAAAATTCGTCTTTTTAAAATAATTATTTTGAGAGACTCGAGAATCATTTTTCAAAACACTCAAAGATTTGTATTACTAAAATGTTAGAGAACAATAACCTCTCTCAGTTTTCCTATAGGTATATCATATTGGGAGAATCGAATCCATCTCCAAGCCCTAATTTTCGGATCTCAGAATTTCCTCATTTTACACATGTTTTTGAAATACAGATATTGAGAAAAAAAACGATTTTCAAAAAACAAAGAGAGGTTTTTACTCAAAAAAAACCAATATACAAAAACCTCTTTTCGTTTATACACATGTGTCACATATTTGAAGGACCAAATCTATCTCTGAGCCCCAGTTTTCAGCAATTTGGCCAAATTTTTAAGGCAAAAGTTGACCTAATAGGGCAGGTTGCAGCAGAAAAAGAAGAGTTTCCTTCATCAACACCAAGGGAAAAGCATGATGAACAAATAGCAGAGACTTCCTCCAGTAGACCTAGGTCTTAGAAGATCAACCAGCTTTTGGGGCAAGTACATGAAATGGAGATCTTAGATAGAGAGGTAAAAGGAAATAATGCCATATTAACCAAGAATAATGCTAAGTTACAAAATTCTCTACTAGAAATGAGAGGGATGTATGTCCTACTGAAAAGAAGGAATTTGAGGCTAATGAGGGATAACATCAGGCTTTACAGAATGATCAGGTTGATGAGATTATAGGAGAAAAACTCAAACCCTAGCCCTCAAGCTCATATTGCACTAAAAACCCTAGTAGAGGCAACATCAAGCTTGCAAGATCCTATGGTAGCTCATGAGGTTGCTATTTTGTCAAAACCCATGCAAGGTGAAGGAGTACCAGAGAATTAGGTGTGAAGTGTAAAAGTCTAATTAAAGGCTAATAGATTTTTTTTGCAGATAACAGAGCTTTTAGTGGCTTAGGCGAATGCAACAGCTGTTCATTAGCCACCGAAAGTAGAGCTTTCGATAGCTAACAGACCCAGGATTCGGCTTCCTTAACCATCGAAAGAAAAAAAGGGTGTAGAAATATATATTTGGCACACAGAATTAGTTTTGGTGAATACAACTATCTCAGGGATGAAATATAAAGCTGAAATTTGCTAAAAAACACCATTGGGGGGAGTCTGTTCGAGTTTTGAGGATACAATCAAGGAGAAAAGGGTCACAAACCCTACCTTTTTTTTACCAACATGACTTATCTATCAAATGACAGGTTACAACTACACTTCAGTACTCACTGCAGTCATCAAAGAGTTCAATGAGTGAACAAGTGTTAGAGTTAGATAGACTATTACTCAAATTAGGGTTTTTGACCTAATTTTGCAAAAAACATTTATTTTATCTATTTTTAGTAAATCAGATCCAACTTGTTAGCATTTGAATATTTTTGTAAAGGCTATAAATCCTAAGACTTATTTTGAAGGAAGGGTTTGACTTTTGGGACCTTTAGACCATTATCATCATCAAGCTTCTCATGTTATTCATGACCTAGTATAAGCTCTTTTACTATTATATGTTCAGCTTCCATATATTTTATGTTCTGTGTTTGTGCTTGAATGTCTGATTTTAGGTTTATTCATGTTATCTAATATCTAATATATGTCATCCTATCTGTATGTTGATGAGTTGAATTGCAATTACTTTTCCTTGTTATGATTAGCCATTTATATGTAATTGCTTTATATATGAATCTGCCAGCATAGTAAGCTCTCGATCTGTTCACCCTATTATCAAACCTCTGAACATTGGTAGTTAGAAGCCTTATCTTTTGATTCAGTTTTATGCATGTCTTAAGCGTGTGAGGTCCTATAGGTCATCTGACTTGATCCATTCAGAAAAACCATTAAAAATAGTTAAGTTACTAGGCATCCTCGAGCTACAACCTAGAGGAGTTTCTTGGAATGATAACAAATTGGTGCCATTTCTGGGGAGAGGAGATTGAAGCTCAGCTTCCTTGGGAGATGACATAGATCCTACTTTTATGATAGACAAAGTATGGACACTATTTTGGTTGTAATCATCTATCAGGAGACTCCATTGGAATAAGGTGGCTTCAAGAAGACCAAGTATCAAAGAAAACCCTAAAGGGCCACCAGTAACACCTGTTTCAGATCCAGAAGAGATTCTAAGAAGCGATAGGGCTTCACTAAGGCACACCTCCAGAGCTACAAAGGGAGCTACATCAGGAATATTTAGGGTTGAAGGATCTTCAAGCACTGCTGCTTGTGAAGATCTCATCCCTTGCGACTCCATTGAATAACTGTGGCTCTGAGAAGGGCTCATACTAGAGAAAATCAAGAGAGGCCACCAGCAACACCTGTTGCATACCCAAAGAATATCATCAAAAGAGGAAGAGCTCTACAAAGGCAAACTTCCAAAGCAACAAGGACATCTAGATCAAGTATATTAAGAGTAGAGTCTATTTTTCAAGATTTGTTTGTAGAGGGAGAAGAAAACCTATCCCTACTGCAAGGGAATATTTACAAAGACTTCTATTTACCTGATCCATCCAAATTTAATAAATCTCCACTGGGGAGGACCCGGTTGATAAAAGATGAAGAGGCTGAATTCAAAATCCAAGTACCAGTTCATCAGTTTACTTTATGAACTGCTGTTATTTTGTGTCATCTCCTTTATACTTTTCCCTTCACATGTTAAAATAATTCTCCTATGTTTTATATATTCTGAAGATTATCAACCATCTTTTATAAATCCATCTTTAGAAGAATATTTGCAGCCTGCTTGTATTGTAGAAGGTGAATCAGTCTTTGTGTCGTAGCTTATTTATAAAAATTATCTCTGTATCCAAATTCCTTCTAGATCTAATCAGCCATACAACCTTGAAGAAACCAAAACTTATTCAAAACCTATGCAGAGCTCAACACTCGTTGCCATAACCTTTGAACCTTGTCAGTAGATGGTTATCCCTCATAATCAGCCCATAGTCTTTCAAATCAAAATTAGGATGAAGATGTTTAAGCCATTAAAACTTCCCTCTCATCTTCATCCTTATCCTCTTCACTCTTATGAATATCTCCCTTGGTTTTCTGGAGAGAATCAAGCTTCAGCTGAAAGGCACTTGGAATCTTTAAAAATTTTTATTGATCGTTTTCAGATTGTTCATGAGGATGTAATCATGATATTTTTCTCTAAATCATTGATTGGAGATGCTGCTATATGGTTCAAGAGTTTAAGAGCTGACTCCATTGGCTCTTGGATAGAATTCACTGATACCTTTTTGAATCATTGGGTTGAGAACAAATCTCTTGATTTGTATCTCGTTGATTTCTATGCTTTGAAGAGAGAGGAAGACAGAACTTTGCCTATCTTCAATCGAAGATTCTACAACACTTATCATGATATGCCTTTGTATATCCAACCCACAGAGACAGCTGCCATGATATATTATGTGATGGGACTACATCCAAAACTTTCCCTTCTTCTGCTAGAAAGGAAATCTTCATCATTAAGAATTATGTTTGAAGATGCTTTAGAGGTGGAGGAAAAAATTTGTGCTTCAAGGAGAATCCCAGAGCAGTTTGATTTTGAAAACCATCATCTACCTGAGCCAGATAAACATCAGTATGATTTAGATTTTAAACAGGAAGATTATGAGTCTAAAGAAAAACAACATCAAGCATGTGAGCTGCTTTAATATTTAGAATCCGATTCTTTAGTGTTTGCAAAGTACTCCCAAGATAGGTATGAATCTAGATTTTATGATCAGTTTGCAAACCAGGATGAGCCTATGATAACTGATGATTGTATAGAAAATTATATGTTTTCAACTAATCTTTATTCATATGATGTAAACCTTGTTTTATCATCCTATTGTGAGCACTATTCTCAAAAGGAAATTTTAATGATTGATGATCAAGATCTGATCATAAGAGAACAAGAAGGCTCAGATCAGCTGTTGAGCTTGCATTTTGATCTGACAAAGGTTAAGCAGTCCACATTCAACATTGACATCAGTGAAGGAAAATATCAGCAGCATAAGAAGGTATTTCCTGTTGGCTTTTATGACCCTATTGTTGACTATCTGGAACTTATGAGCAACATAGATATGAAAAATATTTTTTATCAGATGATAGCTGGTTCTGTCACCCTTTGAAACTATATTGTTTGATGCTAGGGTTTCATTTATTTTTCAGGTCAAGATCAAGGATAAGTTCAGCAGATCAGCTTCTGACATGGCTTCATTGGAAGCATGATGTCACTTGATAAGAGGACTACACTGAGTAGAAATAGGAGTAGGAATAGTTAGGAAAATAAGCTCTTAATATGAGCAAGTACTAGGTCATTTTAAATTTCTTTCATGAATAAGCAAAGCGGGCTACAGGAAGGTTGCAGGGAATCAGTTATAAAAGACAAATGACTCCATGCCCAATGGAACACTAGAAGATAGCTTTAATATTTTTTTCTTCAGGAAAGGCATTTGATTTGGGGTTCTGGGACCTCATAGGGAGGTTCCCATTCCTGAGTAGGAGCCAAATGTTATCTCCTAAATAAAACAATTTTCAATAAGTCCACTCAGACAAATTATTTTTTTATAGTGATGAATATTTTAGATCATATTATGAAATATGTTTGGGTGACTAACAAAATTGGAATATATGGTGTTATGTTTTTCAATAAATTTGAAATTTTTAGCTTTTAGTGGCTTAGGAAAGCTTTCCAACAGTTCATTAGCCACCAAAAAGATTGACTTTCGACAGCTAACAGTTTCGACTCAGGACCACTTTAACCACAGAAAGCCTGTTGATCATGTTTTTATAACGTTTGGAAAGGTAAATTTTAGTGGCTTAGGGGAACTCTCCAATAGTTCAATTGCCATCGAAAATTATTGGTTTCGGTAGCTTAGCAATGGGTCTAAGAAGACATTAAACCACCAAAAGCACATTAACTTCGTTTTAAATAAATTCTGGAAAGGAGACTTTTGGTGGCGTAGGAGAATGGACCAACGGTTCATTAGCCACCAACAGGCCTAGATTTTGGTAGCTTGTGAATTAAACCCTAGATTGCCTTACCACCGAAAAGACCAAAAAGGGAAAATGGTTATATGTCCATCAAAATCAAACTCGTCAGCATGAGGCATGTCATACTCAACCACGTAAACCACTGAAAAGACCAGGGAACTGCAGTAAATCATAAATCAGTGGCCAACAAATAGTTATGGATTTGAAATGGTTGATGGAAATAAAAACCCTAATATTCCCTCCATCTATCCCATGACTACAGTAAAACCTCTACGAAGCATCAAGTTCTAGTCGAAAATGATTGCTAGGCTGACTATCTCGCATTTATCACCAGAATCCACCATCAGCTTACTCAAGTGCCAATAGAGTGGTTAACCCCTCAAAATCAACACCCTCTCCTAAATTCATTCCACATTTCCTGCATGCATTCTCACTGATCCAAGCCCTCTCTAGATCTAGCATTGTAGTATCCTTCCCTAGGGTTTGAATTTCAATTTTGCAGGTGCAGAGAGGAGGAAGAACTGCTAAAAAAACTCAAAACACAGGTTTCCATGGCTAAGCATGGTTTCAAAATAGTCTCTACGCCACCAAAAGAATACTTTCGGCAGCCAAGGCCAAAATTTCAGGGTGCTCCAAGCCACTGAAATTGGCGTTTTACTGCAAAAAGTCATTGTTTTAAACTACTTATTTTGAGCGACTGGAGAATCATTTTGAAAATTTCTCCGAGGTTTTGTTCCTAACATGTCAAAGAACAATAAACTCCCTCAGTTTTCATACAAGTATTTCATATTGGGAGAATTGAATCCATCTCTGACCCCTAATTTTTGAATCTCAGAATTTCCCTGTTTTACACATGTTTTTGAAATACAGATCTCAGGAAAAAGAAAACAATTTTCAAAAAACAAATTGAGATTTTTTTTCACAACAAACCAATATAAAAAAACTACTTTTGGTTTATACACAGGTGTCACATATTTGAAGGACCAAATCCATCTCTGAGCCCTAGTTTTCAGCAGTTTGGCCAAATTTTTAAGGCAAAAGTTGACCTGACAGGGCAGGTTGCAGCAGAAAATGAAGAGTTTCCTTCACCAACACCAAGGGAAGGGAAGGATGAACAAATAGCAGATACTTCCTCAAGCAGACCTAGGTCTCAGAATATCAATCAGTTGTTAGGGAAAATACATGAAATGGAGATCTTATATAGAGAGGTAAAAAGAAATAATGCCATATTAACCAAGAATAATGCTAAGTTACATAATTCTCTACTAGAAATGAGAGGGATGTATGTCCTACTCAAAAGAAGGAATATGATGCTAATGAGGGACAACAACAGACTTTACAGAATGATCATGCTGATGAGGCTACGGGAGAAAAACTCAAACCCTAGCCCTTAAGATCATCTTGCACTAGAAACCCTAGCAGAGGCAGCATCAAGCTTGCAAGATCCTGTGGTAGCTCATGAGGTTGTTGTTTTGTCAAACCCCATGCAAGGTGAAGGAGTACCAGAGAATCAGGTGTGAAGGGTAAAAGGCTGATTAAAGGCTAATAGATTTTTTTGTAGAAAACAGAGCTTTTGGTGGCTTAAGCGAACACATCAGTTGTTTATTAGCCACCGAAAGCAGAGATTTCAGTGGCTAACAGACCCAGGATTCGGCTTCCTTAACCACCGAAAGAAAAAAATGGTGGAGAATGATATTTTGGCACACATAACTAGTTTTGGTGAATACAACTATCTCAGGGATGAAATATAAAGCTGAAATTTCCTTAAAAGCACCATTGGGGGAAGTTTGCTCTAGTTTTGAGGATACAATCAAGGAGAAAAGGGTCACAAACCCTACCTATTTTTTACAAACATTGGCTTATCTATCAGATGACAGGTTACAACTATACTTCATTACTCACTGCAGTCATCAAATATTTCAATGAGTGAACAAGTGCTAGAGTTAGATAGACTATACTTAGATTAGGAGTTTTGACCTAATTTTGCAAAAAAACATTTATTTTATCTATTTTTAGTAAATCAGATCCAACTTTTTAGGATCTGGATATTTTTGTAAAGGATATAAAGCCTAAGACTTATTTTGAAGGAAGGGTTTGACTTCGGGTACCTTTAGACCATTATCATTATCAAGCCTCTCATGTTATTCATGACCTAATATAATCTCTTTTGCTATTATATGTTCAGCTTCCATATCTTTTTTGTTCTGTGATTGTGCTTGAATGTTTGATTCAGGTTTATTCATGTTATATAATATCTGATAGCTATCATCCTATATGTATGTTGATGAGTTGAATTGCAAGTATTTTTCCTTGTTATGATTAGCCATTTATATGTAATTGCTTTATATATGAATCTGCCAACATAGTAAGTTCTCCATCTGTTCACCCTATTATCAAACCTCTGAACATTGGTAGTTAGAAGCCTTATCTTTTGATTGATTTTTATGCATGTCTTGAGTGTGTGAGGTCTTGTAGGTCATCTGACTTGATCCATTTAGAAAAACCATTAAAAATAATCAAGTTACTAGGCATCCTCGAGCTGCAACCTAGAGGAGTTTCCTGCAGTGATAACACACAGATAATGAATGGAAAGGTGGTAGTGATATCTGTCACATGGTTCAATCGTTTGAGTCATCATATGAAAATTGACACACAATTTGTTACTCACCTGTCACATAAGTGGTAGTTATTGTGAAATAATGACAGAAGTGACAAAAAATCACGTCATCAAAATCACACACATTTTGAATTAATTACATCCAGTTGTCAATTAGCTCTTATTTTTATGTGACTTGTATTCAACCTTAAACATATTTCTTTGATTGCAACAGGTGGATTTTGTTCTCCACCCTTTTCTATTTGTGAAAAACAAATATTCTGTGGCACATTTTGCTTCCTCTTGTGACATACTAGTGGCCTTTGATCAACTCAAAAAACAAAATTTATCAAAGGGATTTTGTCTTTTTATTTTCCTCTCTCTTTTCTTTTATTTTCTCTTTTTTTTAATCAACCAAGTTGCATCTATCTTGGTAGGGATTTATTTGACTTCCATTCACCAATACTTTGACTTGTGTTCCATCTAACTTCTATAGTTGCACCGCACCTCTGTTAGTGATATGATTTACAATATACGGTCCTAGCGAGTGTGTTTTCAACTTCCATGAATGCTTTAAAAAATTTCTTTCATACAGAAGAACAAGTCCTCCGACTTGAAATCATTTATTCTTGATGTGACGATGATGCCATACTTTGTGTCCTTCCTTCTCAACATTTTGATGATAACCTACAACAAAATGTTCTTCTTCCAACTATAGTAGTTGCTACAATCTTTCCTCGACAACACCAACATCTGTCATCTTTGCAATCGCAACAATCCTTAGGCTGGGTACAATATATTCCATTGGAATCACAACCTCTTTCCCATACACCAAGTGAAATGGATTTCCCCTTTCAACTTCTTACAAGTCATGCAATATGCCTACAAAACTGCAGGAATTTTCTGGTCTCATTCGTCTCTTTGAACATTGTAAATATTTTTCAACGCTTTCTCCAAGATCTTGTTGAATTCTTCAACAACCCCATTCTATTAAGGGTGATACAGCCTTGTATTTCTATGTCGAATATAGAATTTTTTTGTTAACTCTTCAATCAATTGATTGAAAAAATGCATACCTTGGTCACTTACCAAAATATTCGGGCATCCAAATAGAGTCACAATATTGTCAAACAAGAACTTGGCAGCGGTCGCAGCAGTATAATCTCTTACTAGTGCTACTTTAACCTATCTAGTCAAGTAGTTAGTCATGGTAATAATATATATTTCACATTTTTTCTTCCTTATTGGACCAATAGGTCCCAAAAAATCAACAACTCATTTTTCAAATGCCTACAAAGTTACTTGCGGTACTAGTGGAATTTCATCTCATTGTGACGGCTTTTTGATTATCTAAAATACATCACAACTATGATAGTATTCTAGAGAATTCCATGCATGGACGTGGGACACCACATTCCTTCTAGTGATATCTTCCACAATGTATATTTCTAGCATAATGGCCTCCTACGACACTAACATGTTCTTCATTTAGTATCATTAGTCACTCGTGTTCCAAGACATAGTGACGAAGAATCTCATTAGGGCCCATTTTATATAACTATCCAGCGATCAACTGGAAGTCTGCAGCTCGTATAACTAATTGTTACTTCTATACAATAGTAAATTCAGCTAGGGCATAGCCTGCACTCAAAAATTGTATGATTTCTCTTTAATGATCATCAAACATTGTTATCAAAAATAATTGCGGGTTAGGGATACTATCATCGAGAATACTAGGTTCTTCGCCACTCTCGATCCTATAAAGATCGTATGGACCTAAATTTAGTCGACCCAACTTATCAATGAATTCAAAGTCAAATTCTTGAAAAAGGAGAAGCCACCATCAAATATTTTCCCCCAACACTGGCTTGTTGACCAAGTATTTCAACTTTGAATTAGCTGTGTACATTTTGAAATGTCCACCCAGCAAGAAGTGTTGAAATTTCTGCAGAGAGAATACCTTATCTAATTCCTCTCTTTCTATCGTGGTGTAGTTCTTGTATGCTGGTTATAATTTCCTTCTAGTGAAGGAAATAGGATCATCAATCAATCCTTCGCCAATATGTGCTAGTACCACGCCGAGTGCAACGAACGATGCATCGACATGTACATTAAATTCATTTTTCCATTCTAGAAATATAAGTATGGGTGTTGTAGCCATGTTTTTCTTTAAGGTTTCTATACTTTCTTGGAAATTTTCGATCCATTAAAACTTAACATCCTTCTTTAATAACTTCTCCATCGGAGCACTCACTTTTGCATATCCTTTGATAAATTTTTGACAGTATCCTATATGTCCCAATGTTGTTCTCAATTTATTCACTGTGGTAGGTGGTGGTAGTTCAATGATAATTGCATTTTTAGCAGGGCTGAATATGATTCCATCATGAAAAACTATATGGCCAACTATAATTCCAAAAGGGGTACAAAAAATGCATTTCTTTTAGTTTAGATAAATATAATACTGGAGACACCATTCCAACATAATTTTGAGGCTCTCAATATGATCCATAACGAGCCCAAATATGGTCTGATCTTCGAAGTATACTTTAAGAAATTTATGAATAAAATATTTGAAGGAACCCACTACTATCCTACAAAAGATAGATGGAGCATTCTTGAGTCCAAAGGGAATTACCGTGTATTGGAAACAACCCCACTCCATTTCAAAGGTTGTCTTGTGTCGATCTTCCTTTTCGATTCTGATATGATGGTAGACAGAGAACCCATCAGTAAAAGAACAAACTACTTGACCCCAACACTTTCTAATACCTCATTCGTAAATGGAGTTGGAAATGGGTCATGTAAGAAAGCATTGTTCAATTTCCTTAGGTTGACAGAAATCCGTTCTTCCTCAGTATCCTTCTTATCTTGCACTACTATTGGACTAATTCATTATGATTCTTCAATAGGTTTTATGATACATGCATCCATCATTCAGTCCAATTTTGTCTTGAATTTTTCTTTATACCACGAATTCAATCGGTATGGTCACTGCTTGACCAGATTTGCATCGGGATTTAGTAGTATTTTCCTTTCTCTAGGGTCTCTGAAAATCCCTTTAATTTTTGATAATTTTGTAGGGAACATATCCTGAAACTCATGCAATAGGTCCGTAATTTTCCCAACAGTCTCATCATCCTAGTAATTTCCAATAGTAGCAAATTTTGGAATCTATGGGGAGCCAATGTTGATTTTCTTGACTTTTAGGGGATTCAAAAACTCATCACTAGAGATACCAAGTCATTACTCTGCACACGTAGCTTTAGAATATGGTATGTTTACATTGAGTGGGCCATGGACATCAGGTTCTCTCATCACATTATAGCACTCCATCAAGTGCTAGATTGTTGTGTTGCTATGATTGAATTTTTTCATTGCAATAGGGATATCTTCAAATATATTTGACTTTATTACTAGAAATGAAACATCAATAGAAAGGATGATCATCGGTAAACTCAAATGTGTGTGTGAATCTAGTAGCTAATTAATCCCATTCAACAGTCCCTCATCTTAGTTCAACTAATCTATACTAATTTCTTGATATCATGTCTAATGTGTGTATGAACTGATGAACCCATTCCTCTCATGGATATGCCTCCCATGTTGCACAACAACACTCAATATGATGAACAGGATTGGTCAAAACTATTTAATTTTAACATGTATACCCGATATCTTCCTCGAATTGTATCTCCATCAATTATCAAAATTGTGGCCATTCTGAGATAGATTCTTTATCTGTGACCCACCATCTCATGGATGTAGCCATTAGAGGAATTTTGGGGTCTAAAATGGGCCTCCTAAGGAAAATAATAAAATAATAGTTAAAATAATAAAATAATATTGATTAATTTTGGAGGAAGAAAGAAAAAAACTACTTTTTGTGTTCGTATTTTAGACATATCTCCCTGTGTTTTTATTCAAATTTCTATCAGGAGAGCTCGTTGGATGCGTAATTTGATTCTGCATCCAACGAGTACCCACACTGCATACTTTTGATGGACCCCGCTACCCCAAAAACAAGAAATACCTGAAAAAATGTGATGATGATGTCATCATCACATTTTTTCAGGGATTTCTTGTTTTTGGGGTAGTGGGGTCCGTCAAAAGTATGCAGTGTGGGTAATCGTTGGATGTGGAATCAAATTCCACATCCAACAAGCTCTCTCGATCGAAATTTGAGTAAAAACACAATGAGATATGTCGAAAATACGAACAAAAAAAGTAGTTTTTTTTAATGACAAATATGTCAATTCAACCATTATGGTTGACTTATTTTATTGAAATTGTATTGGTTCTTGAATTCCAACTCACAAAAACTTATTTTGGCACCTTTTCTTATAATGCCCATTTTAGACCCAAAATTTCCTCTAATGTTTCAGTGCAAATTCCATGGCAGAGAAGCATTGAGGTTCTGTGAATTTTTCTTCAAATTCTCTCAAAAAAGATACAAGTTCAGGTAAACATTCATATGTGGGTAGATCACTTACCTAGATTCCTACCCATCGCACAGATCATGTAATTCTTCCGCACCTTCTCATGGATAGTTCACTCATCTGATTTTACCAGTTTTCCAATGCTTCTCTAGAATCCGATGCACAAGAAAAAATACTCCTCCAACTAATATTTCTATTACTCGCTAGATTCACATAATCATCCCTTGTGTATGTGATGTTATAATATGGTATATATAATCACCTTGTCCTTCATTATTTACTGTCTCGATGTATCTTTGACCTTCTAGTCGATCAATTGGTGCGACCACCCTCAGCTCTGAATATTCAAATGTTAAGATTCCTTTCTTAAAATTAATGATAGCTTGATTATCAATCACCCAATCGATCCACAAAAGTGCAGTATATGGATTTGTGTCATCAATAAATTCGATTACTTCTTCATTAACATACACTCTCAGGCCTTCTACCTCGACAGGAACTTGAGTCAGTCAACCAATAGGTAGGAATTTCCACTGATTTTCTAATTGGATATGGACATGAGAACATTCAAGTCATGGTTTCCCCATGCTTTCACATGTTTATCCTGTTAGAATGTTGAAATCAGAACCCAATTCTACGATAATATAGTCCATATCATAGTCTCCTATCTGGGAAGTCATCCTTAACTCATGACTAGTCTTTAATATTTTTCCCACATGGTTAACCCTTCTATCTGGTCGCACTTCTTCTTGAGGCTCTTCTATTATAGTTTTCAATTCTGTGACAATATATTTAGCTTGTATTAGCTATAAACAACTTTTAAAAAACTCTTAAGATTACTCCTTTTTGGTTGGTGGCTTTCAGAACAACAGGTCAAGTATTTCACGAATCTACATTATTGGTATTCTAGGTAGTGTGGGAGAAGAATTCGATGCTTAATTCTTGTCGATGAATTCTAGCTGTGCATCCAAGAATACTTCCTTTTATTTTTTAACATCGAATAACACTTTCTTTTGTGTTATCGATTGCACCTGTCGTTGTTCATGATGTGTTTCTTAGTCTTCTCTAGTCATACCAGCTCTTGTTACGATAACTATATGTGGTTCCCTTGGCTCAACATAAATCTTTTGTATATTCTGATTGGGGTTTGGGTTGGGATTCTATAGAGGGTTCATATTTCCCATATTTCTATCCTGTCACTTAGAAATCAACTGTAGACATTGTTCGACAATATGATCAAAATCTTTGCATGACAAACATGTCTTTGTATGTGTAATACCTTGGTTTCAACCCCAATTGCATTAAATTATAAAGGATGTAAATAGCGTTAATAAATCATGGTGTGGAGCTCAAGGAAAAAGCCCCACCATGGATTTATTGTTCTATGTTTTGGCAATTAAAATTGATGTCGATGGTTACCATGCTAGTTGATGGAACAATATAATTTCTACATCATGTAAATATACAAATAATAAAATACCCACAACTAGCTATGTCAATGCAACATTAAAGAGATGGGGGAATGATTTGCTAAGGATAAAGGGGGGGGGGGGAATGTTTAACCTTGAGCTAATGGGGATAATCCAAGGGTCAAAAGGAGAACCCATCAGCTACCAACCACATTTCTGGTCTTATTCAACCACCCACTTAATTCTCCAAGGAGTTAGTTGGGAAGTTATTGCCTTTGGGCTTGGGGAGTATGGGCAGCCTTCAATTCTGGTGGGGCTATTAGCCTTGACCACACACTTTTGAAAGGGGAATTTTTTCATCCATTTTACCCTCATGTGGAAGAGAGCAGCCATATACTACTCATGCGCAGGAATTTTTCATCATCCACTCACGTGCTCCATTTTGCTCACGCAGTGGAAGCTTGGAGAGCTATTTTCCTCAATGTTTTTGGTTTGTTGTGTTCTTCCTTCATGATTGGGGGCTCTTGGGCATTTTTCCTCACCCATCATTCCTTCATGTTAGGGATCTCTAAATCAGCTGGGATCTTCCTGTGTGTGGCATTCACATTTGTATTCTATGTGCATGGTTTCCCTCACATGGGTAGTCGTTTTTTTCATTTTCCCAAGATGGAAATCATTTTTGGTAATCCCTAGCGAATTGGAGAAGAAACCATGAATTTATGAGTGGTTGTTGAGCCATTTTCTTACCCTCTTGGAGCTAATAATGTTCTATGAAGTCGATTTTTGTCACAAGGATGTTATCCCCATCCACCATTGTCCATTTTTCCTCCCAGGATGTTTTTGGTTCATACCCAGAAACTTTGTATTTTGCTTTGTAGTGCATCCCTGTGTTGGATTGGCTGAGTAAGTCCAAGAATCCATCTATTAGTGGGCTGACTGTGTTTGTATGTGGTTATTGGCTTGAATGAGGTGGTTTGGCCTTTCTATTTGTAAGTTTGTGTGCCCCAATTCCCTATGGAAGTCATGCCCATCTCGGGGGTCGCAGTGATGTTGAGAGATTAAGGAGCAAAATGGCCTATGGTTGGGTGGAACGTTGTGGCGACATAGCTAGTTGCGAGGAAGCTTCTTCTCAAGATAAGTATTCTTGTATTTAACTCTGCAATTGTATTTTCCTTGTAAATGATCATGAACATGTTAAATGCTTTAACAAGATGAACATTTCTTGTTTTATGAGTATGAACAACATGTATGTGTTGCTTCCATTGTAGATTTCATTATGCACCTATAAATATTTTATGTTCAATGCAATTTTTATTGTTTATGTTCATGGGGATTAGATTGCTCAAATTGCTAGCAGCATTAGTCACGTCCTCTCTCTGATAGAAGGGTGGGGATAGGACCTTACGAATCGCATAGTCCCTTGTAAAATGTCTTGGTTTTCTGCAATTATAAAATATAATTTGGCCTCTTCAATGACCAAATCCTCCTCGACCTCGGCCTCTAAAATTTCCACCCCCTCGGTTGAGGGTATTTTTGTTGCGGGTATTGATTCTCTAGATGCTGGGGCTGAGGATACTAATATTATGGGTATTTACCTTGAGCTCTCTCGGCTTGCATATTCTCTTCATTCTTTATTAAATAGCTATCCATTGTTTTCTCTTGCAACAACTGGTATTCTATGCAATCCTTCTCATCATGGCCTATTGATTTCCAAAATTTACAGTATAAACCAATCAATGCACTTACAATATTATGTAATTATAAAAACTTACCCGACTGATAGCCTCTAGTCTGGTATATTCTACACCAAGTCATCCCTTGTGTATTTATCGGGTCCAGTGCTCCCAATGTGACATAATTCATGAGTGCCAGGAAGTTATCCTTACGATGTCCCTCTGTTCTACATATTGTACACCACATTTCCTCTTGGATATATTTCCCTTTTTTAATTTCCTAGAGTTACAGCATAAGGTTGGCTAATTGCAATTGAATTTGCATCATCCCTGCACCAGTATCTCCTATAGGTAAGGATTCTAGCTTCATGGATGACTCTAGAGCTTCAGTATGCGAAGCAATATTTTGTTGCATCAAGAGAATTCAGATGTGTGGTAACAGTTCTGCAATGAACCATTATTTGTGATGTACATACGACATTTGGAAGATTAATTTAGCCATCAATGTTTTAAATCTATAGTCGAATTCCAACACAGACTCTGTATATAATTGCTTAATCTCTTTAATATATGTAATACACTAAGATTCAGATTTGGGATTTTTGAATTTGTCTATTAGTCTTGCTCAAATTTGGTCGAGTGTTTTCTATGTGAATCTTGTCAGAACCAAAGAGAGCTTTATGTACTAGTCCAACACACAACCCCTCAGGGCTGTGATTGTTTGAGCCCTCTTGATGGCTTCATCTTGGACCCATCGCACAATCCACATGGATTCACATAGAAACCAATGTTTCTTTGGATCTTCTAACCCATTTTCATTGAATATCGACAACTTAATATCATTCTCAAACATTATATTGGTCCTTGGTACTACTGGATAAAACATTTGGCTAGAGAGACTCCCTTGTTCGCTATTCCCACAATTCTTATTGCTTGTATTGAAAAACCCACTAGGATATGAGTTTTTGGAACTTACATCCAGAGATGTATGTGGGGTTGTGAGTGTGTCGTACTCATACTATGGATCTGGGGATTCTTTTTCTTCTTCTTCTTCTTCTCCTCCTCTTTATATATAGGGTTGTATTCCTCTTTCTCGTCCCAATAAACTTCGTCAAAGTGTGAAATCAACTCATAGTATTCTCCTCTGTTCGTACCGCAACTTCCTCTTCTAGTCATAGTTCTTCTTCTCTTTACCGACTGAAATATTATTCCACTTCTCATAATTCCACCTTCTAGTTCAGTTCTTCTATCACCAGGGAACATATAAGCTTACTCTGCTCCATTTTTCTCACACTTCACTTGCGACATATCCTATGTCTCCGTGTATATTTTTTTACTCATCAAACTCCATTCGCAGTATCCCTTTCTCACATACAAGAATATATATCCAAATTCTTAAATATGTCAATTATCTTCCTCTAGGTCCTTGAAAAAGTTTTCTTGCCACCTCATTATATGAGTTTATTGTGTCGACAACAAATTCAATTATGTGTCCTTCCAAAATACTATCTACCTAGAAATCGACAACCCTAGATATAGGGTTGTTAATACTCTTCAGGCATTGAATTAGTTAAGGACTCCACTCTGTCGGTTCTCCTCGTTGGAAATATTTTTCATTGGGTTGCTAGATTCGAAAACCACTCATACAACAAAACACGTACTCACACAAGTAAATTTCATGAATATCGATATAGATGTACTTCTCTAAACACCTTGTTGGATTCAATACGATTAATGATATATATTATGATATATGAATGTGACATATGGATGATATTTATTGTGTGAGATAGATAATTTGGGATGATCTTGTTTATGAAACATGATTTATATGATTATACATCATTAACCTTGTAATGAGCATGTTTCGATTGGGAAAATTCATTACTTTCCAACATGGATCCTTGAATTAGAAATGATTGTGGACGCAATTTTTTTAGAATCAAAATGACTATGGAAATCATTTACACATCTGGGAAAAAAGTGATCCACTTAATTTCAATATGGATTTCATTGATGATGTTAATATATGAGATTGTGATTGGTGTAGGCCTTGGGACAAGACCTTACCAATGGTACATCATATGGGTAAGAGCTCAAAACTAGTACCTGAGGGAAACATAGAGTTTCTTGAGTCAAAATATGTGAGAAACAATGGAGGTTAGGGAACAGATTCCTGAATCCATGGAAGATCAAGGTACATAGTCTTGTTGTGACATAGATCAGGGCATAGAGATATAAATATATTAGGGAGTGGATTCCTATGTATAATAAAGGGTGTGAAGTCCTAATAAGTCTGGGGGAAGCACAATAGGGGTGAGGAATCCTGATTTCATATTATAGAAATACCACTCAAGGTCATAGATCAACTAGATAATCCAACTTAGGTTAACCCTTGAATTAATTAATTCCAAATTTACCTACTTGGAGGGGCTCATAAGTTATATTATTATTATTATAATGAAAGCATGGATTTTTTATTTAATAAAAGTAATATAAGGAAAAAAATGAGGATGAAACCTAACCTAGGTGAATATTAATAAATAAAGTAATTAAATATATTAAGAAAATTTTAGAAAATGACACCTAGGGGATGGTGATGAATAATATGAAATTATGATTTTAATTGAATACCTGATTTTGCATGAAGGGATGAGGTGTCCTCTCTCTTTGAGCCTATAAATACATAAGGCCCCCCATGGTTTGAGGGGGGGACTGGGGAGAGTAACTAAACAGTGTAGAAATGGATTTGGAAATTATTAGTTATTAGTCGTTTTCCTGGTTTAGTCTAGACTTGAATGGTATTGAGATGAAGAGGGAGTGGTACCGAGATCACACTCTCCTTTGAATTTCCTGGTAATTCAATCTATTGTTGCATCTCATACAATTGTGAGATCTTACAACTCGATGGTTCTAGGGAGAGAAGTTCTCCTTAGATATGTCTGGGAGGAAAACTAGTTGGTCTATTCAAATTGGAAAGAAATGGAGCAATTCAGAAGAGTTTTGCTGGAACCATAAAGAGGAAATTTGTCCAGGTATCTTTTTTGTAGAATTTTCATTATGATTATTCGGTGTATGATTTTTATTCAACCATTTTTATATGTATGACTTGGTAATATTGATGTGGGTATTGGCATGAGGGATAAAATGTATGATTTCTAAAGATAAATCCTCGTGAACAAATTGAAGAAAGACTCTCCCTAACATGTATAAATTCTTGTGAAATTATGGTTAACATTTTTTAGTTTTATTGGCTTAAAATGTAGACAAATTTGACTTCGAGAGTAGCGGGAGTTCTTTGCGAAAGGATTATTTTCCCAATACATTTGGGGAAAAATGGGGGAAAATGCTATCTGTGTTTTATTTTTACCATATGTTGTTTTAACTTTCTCAATGCATATTGTAAGATCGTGGAGAATTCCCTAGGTATTTTAATTTTACCATATCTTGTCTTAATTTGGGAATTGCATATTATAAGAAATGGGGGAAAATGCTCAGTGTGTTTTATTTTTACCATATATTGTTTTAATTTTGGGAATATATATTGTAAGAGCACACATAATGCTATGGGTATTTTGATTTTACTATAGGTTGTCTTAATTTGGGGAATGCATATTTTAAGAGATGGGAAAAAGTTATGTGTGTTTTATTTTTACCACATTTTGTTTTCATTTTGGGAATGCATATTGTAAGAGTGTGGAGAATACTCCGGGTATTTTAATTTTACAATTCACTGTCTTAATTTGGGGATTTCCTATTGTAAGAGATGAGAAAATGTAGTGTGAGATTTAGTTTTACTATATTTGGGAATGCATATTGTAAGAGATGGGAAAATGCTTGGAGTTTTTTAATTTTTACTGTATTTTGTTTTAATTTTGAAAAGCATATTGTAAGAGATGAGAGAATGTTCATTCTGTCTTATTAATGCCTTCAAAAGTAGAGGGAGAGTAAGTCATTCTAATTCACATAATTATGTTATTTATGTTATCTCGTAAATAGCGAAGGTATTCATATTTAACATAATTGTTTTATTCACGCGTTGCTAAAGAATAAATTAAATGTAATTAACATAATTATGTTATTTATGTACTCTCATAAATAGAGAAAATATTTATATTTATAATAATTGTTTTATTCATGTGTTTCTTGAAATAGAGCAAGTAAACATAATTAGAATAATTGTGTTTTTTAGGTTCTCTCATAAATAAGGAAATTATTTATATTTAACATGATTTTTATATTAATGTGTTTTCCTAGAAATAGAGAAAGGAATTGTAATTAACATAATTATATTATTAATTATCAGTGATAAAAAAAGAGCAAGTATTAGTATAAAATATAATTCTTTTTAAGGACAATTAGTTGTTCTATATTGCATTTCCAAGTAAAGGGAAGGCTTTTGGATGTTAAATTTATTTAGTGTGCATTGGAGAGGAATGAACCCTCTAAGTATTTGTTGATATACAAATTACACATATATTGTTGAATGCATTGGTTTTATTTACAAATATTATGCCTATCACTAGAACGCATCTTTTGAGAGGTAGCAAATGCTATGTGTTCTATTTCTGATACTATACTTTAGTTATGGAATGTCGTGAAGGAGAATGTATGTTTTCAGTTTGTTTGGAATTCACATTATTAGACATTTAGCACAGTTAAAAGCATGTTTTTTTGTTAAATTTGTAATGTGCATATACCAAGTTTTCTTCTATTGTTGCAAACATTTGCTTAAGTATTTGTTTATTAATCACTTGTTATAGAGTGTTTAATAATTTTGAAATGGAATTGTTTTCATGTTTTTTTGTTAAATTCATAATGTGCAGATACCAAGTTTTCTTCTATTGTTGCAAACATTTGCTTAAGTATTTTTTTATTAATCACTTGTTATAGAGTGTTTAATCATTTTGAAATGGAATTGTTTTCTAATTTTATTGGTTATACAGAGACAACTACAAACTATTTTTAGGATACTTTGTTAGTATTATTGTGTTGTAGATTATGATCCCATGCATTGTAATATTCCTTTACAATTGGTTAATTTATAATAGTAATGTTATACAAAAATAATTATTTATGCTTGTAGGAATGATTCAATGTATAATGAAAAATCAACGATGCATGTTTATGGAATGCAAATGCATGCACAAATGAACTAGTATGTTTCATAATCGCATAGAACTGATTGTTACAAGAATAAGGATTTGGAATCATGCTAGAAAGATTTATGACCTCTTGGAAAATTTCGATAGATGGTTGATTAACTATTATTTTGAACTATAAATGATGAAATCGAGTTAAATACCATTTAATAATGTTAAGGATAATTCTATAAAGTTTTTGTGATGAAGGCAATTAATATTCCTATTATTTCTTGTAAATTAGTTATAAGTAGTTATCGTATGTTGTTAAGAATATTTGTATATTTCCAAGTGGCTTTACATTTGTGAAGAGTCAAATTTTAAAGTTGGTGATCATATTTGAATGAATAATACTCAAATGAGACTAATGCTCCATTTTCATTAACATGAATTATAGTCATTAATATTTGGGGGTTGACCTTCGATGGGAATAATATTCTCATTGTGATTAAGTAAAAAAAATGCCCTTATTTTCCTAAATAATCACCAAGGGTAAGAGAGGGGGTGTTACATTTATATTGAAAATAGGTCTTTATCCAATTGTTTCTTTTCTTTATTTTTTTCAATATTAAATTTAATTAACAAATAAACAATCAGGTGAAAACCTAGGGGTACGACATTCGACCAAATAGTAACATGGCTATCAGTCAGCATCAAACCCACTCTATAAAGTATATCTTTTTATTCGAGCACCGTTGACAAGCTTGAAGAATACTCATCCTTAAAAATTTCTTAGTCCAACTGATCCATTGCTATTTAGTTCTTCAATGATGTATGGTCTTAGACAAGTAGTGTGTAAATTCTCGGGATATCCTTTTATCCAATTATCATATAGTAATTCAAGGTCTCCGACTGTAAGGTCCTTCCATCATATGTTCCGATAATGCAAGGATTTTTGGTGTTGTTTTTGGACCTCTTGATGATGAATTGTCATCCGTCGATGTTCTTCAAGCTTGTTAAGTTCTAAGTTTTGATCCTCCGTTGCTTGAGTAGTATCCAAGTGAAGCACATCCGCTATAACTGGTGATTCCTATTTGAAATGTAGTGGGATGACTGCTTCTATTTCATAGACTAGTTTGAAAGGTGTCTGTCCCATCGATCATTTGTATGTTTTTCAGTCCCAGACGTCATTTTCAATCTCACAAATTTTCGTCAATCCTTTTGTGAAAGTTCTATTGAATTATTCAACTACTCCATTTGACTATGGGTGATAGGTTTTTCTCTTTTGATGGTCTACCATTAGTTCATTCACCAACACTTTTATAGTTTTGTTGATAAAATGTGTCCCTTGATCACTTATTAGGGTGAGTGGAAAACCAAATATTACGACAATATTTTGAAAAATATAATTGGATGCTACTTCACTTGAACATGTTTGCATTAGCTCATCCTCAACCCATTTAGTGACGTATTAAATGGTTGTGATGATATAACATCTTCTTGTCCATCGACCTAGAACAAGGAATGGTTCGACAAAGTCAATAGCCGAAATCTCAAATATGAGGGTTAGATTGATGGACAATAATCTAATTTCATTCTTGGGCAATGGTTGGCCCATCCTTTGGAATTTGTCGCACTTATCTACTTATGTTCGACAGTCCTTGTGGAGTGCGGACCACCATAAACCTACTTGCAATATTTTCCTCATGGTTGCATTAGAGGAAATTTCAACTCAAAATGGGCCTCCTAAAAAAAATTAATAAAATAATAGTTAAAATAATAAAATAATATTTATTAATTTTGGAGGAAGAGTAGAAAAAAACTACCTTTTTGTTTGTATTTTCGACATATCTCCTCATGATTTTACTCAAATTTTGATCGAGAGAGCTCGTTGGATGTGGAGTTAAAATCTGCATCCAACGAGTACCCACTCGGCATACTTTTGATGGACCCCTCTACCCAAAATAAAGAAATACCTAAAAAAACGTGATGATGACATCATCATCACGTTTTTTTAGGTATTTCTTTATTTTGGGTAGAGGGGTCCATCAAAAGTATGCCGAGTGGGTACTCGTTGGATGCAGATTTTAACTCCACATCCAACGAGCTCTTCTGATCGAAATTTGAGTAAAATCACGAGGAGATATGTTGAAAATACAAACAAAAAAAGTATTTTTTTTATAATACCTATCCCCAAATTTATATTAAAAAAGTGTTTAATACCTATACGGTATTTCAAATTTAAAGAAATTTCATTAGCTAACACATGATGACATGGAATTTGAATTAGAGTTAAAAGGCCCATTTTGAGTTGAAATTTCCTCTAATGTGTCAGCTTAAAAGTGTCCTTTAGTGGGTCCTCTATGTGCTTCATTGATGATGTACTAACATTCATGTTCTAGTACACATATTTGAAGAATCTCGTATAGTCCCTATTTTTACAAAAATCTATTCATTAAGGTATATGGTGCATCTTTCATTTCCAACATCTTATTTTTCATTTCGATCATGCCTTCTGGTGCTCGACCCTCATTTAGGAACTATGTAATATATTTCATTTTTGTTGATATTGATTCATTTTGATAGAGGTGTGCATCGGGTAGGCCATCGTCGATTTCATCAGTTTATTCACTTATTTCAATTATAGACAAATGGTTGGGATTGAATATTTCCTCCCCTGGTCAAACAATTATTTCAAATTCAAATTCCTAGAATAGAAGGATCCCATGACATGTTCGACCATGGTGGAGTGGGTTTTTCACTATATAATTCAGAGCTTTATTGTCGGTGTAGAATATGAGTGGATTGTCCAAAATATAGTTTCTATATTGTTGTAGTACGAAGATCATGTCGAGGGCCTCTCATTCATTAGTCAAATAGTACCTCTCGGATTTGTTATTTTTTTTTGGCATATGCATTTGGGTAGTCCATTCCGTTATCTCTAGGTTGTGCGAGGATTTCTCCTAGTGCAGCTCTAGAAGTGTCAATATGGATGTCAAACTTAACCAACTATTTCAAAAACCACAAGATAGGGACTTCGGCGAGTTTTCTTTTGAGTAGTTCGAAGTATGCCTCACATTCATGTGAACATTGAAATTATACATTTTATTTAATAGTTATTCCAATGGGTACATCGTGTTGGAGTAGTGTCTAATGAACTTTCAATAGTACCCTTTATGTCCTAGAATAACACATACCTACTTTGGATTGAATGGTGGTTTTAAGTTTAGAATAAATTTGTTTTTGGAGAAGTCGACCTTGATCTCGTCTTTACAGACGACATGGCCCAAGAGGATTTCAATTAGCGTTGCAAAGATGCACTTTTGGATATTCAATAATAGTTGTATTTGTCAACATCATTCCATCATGAGTCAAAGACATTGGATATGATCACGAAGTAGAAAGTAGATTGCTCAGTCATTGAAGTAGACAACCATTGTTATATATATATTCTTGAAAATATTTGACAACGATTCTTGAGAAGATTTTTGGTGCATTCTTGAGACCAAAGGGAATGAATTTATAATCAAATGATTCAAATTCGCAAAAAATGTAGTCTTATGCTGATCTTATTTAGAAATAGGGACTTGGTTATAGCTGGAAAATCCATTTGTGAAAGCATAATATTCATGATTAGTGACTTCATTAATAATCTCATCGGTGAAGGATGTAGGAAAGGGTTAGTTGGTGTAACTTTTTTCAATTCTTGAAAACCGACACATATGCATGATTTTGTCTAGTTGTGTTTATTTGGATAAACATCCATAGGTATATCCCACTCCGAATGATCTACCAGGTAGATGATTCCAGCTACCAAAATGTTTTATATTTCCTTCTGGGAGATATATTTATATTTGTGTGCGAGTTTGTATAAATGTTTTTTTACTGGTTTAGCATCCGTCTTGATGTCGATCTTCATTCCACTCATTTCTTGTACTAACACTTTAAAATATTTATAGTCTTTGAAAAAATTCATCTTGATATTATTTAAGTAGATTAATTATATCATTCATTTGCTTCTTAGTCCAATAGTCCCCAATATTTTCCATTTTTGGATGGTCCTCTTTTGAGATATTGACTTATTTAATCTTGATTTGCACATCCATCCACTCCAGTGCCCTTTCTTCATTAATTGATTGGTCTCCTTCTTTAAATTCCATGAAGGATGGAGGAAAGTCTTTATTATTATTCTTTTTGGATCACTTTTCTCTTTCGTGGCTACTTTCATTTTTTATTTTATTTGTTTCCTTATCGAAGGATGGTTGGATCTCCAATACAAGCTCTTATATAAAGTTTTATCATTTTCTATTCTTAGTCGCTAGGACAGTTGAATCACCTTGGTTGAAATATAATTACATGTCAGATTCGGTCTATGGTCATTACTCATCTTGGAATTATTATTCAGCTCTATGAACCTTTTGAATTCTTCAATCACCTCCTTAATGCATTCTTCTACAAGGGAGAATGAGAAGTATTTTATGAAATTATCTTTCCAAGTGAAATTTCCACCCCTGGATTCTTCCACTCGGTACTATTTTTCTAGGAGATCATCTAATGTGGAAGGAAAGAAATGTGGCCAAAATTTCTCATCTTTATATCCAAGTCTCCTCCATTCTTTTTGGGATCTTTCAATGTGAATATGTGGGTCCATACCTTGCACAATTTTTTGAATTTGTGATTCTTCTTCCATCTATTTATCTCCAAACCTTTCAATAAAGTAACTCGATGCAATAATCCACGTGGGAATTTGCAACTGAAGTGTCTCTCACCACCTAGCTACTTGACCAGTGAATGATTGGACTAGGATTTGCAATCATTCTTTTTCTTTGAAATTCTAGGATACTTGCTCGATATGCATGACACGATAGTCACATTATTTATATCTTGGTGGTGGAAATGCAGTTGATTCAAATTTTTTCGATGCTAGAGTCATATACTGTCTCATATTTTTCTCAAATATTTTTGGAATGGTAGAGATTGCAAAACATTGTTTCTCTTTTTGTTGGGGGATGGCTTGTATCAACCAACAATCTCTCATATGCATTTCATAGTTCTCTATATACCAGTCATATAAGTCAGTGTAAAAATTGTAGTTGAGTAACAGAGGTGATCCCAGATGAATTTCTCCATGCTCATTTGGTTTGATAGTATCTTCATTATTGAAAATTATTTGATATAGTATTCTTATGTCTCCTTCTTGGTCATCTAGCTCTTCTTATGAATTTTATCTAGATGGATAATTTGGAATAATAAATGTATTTCCATCTCCTTTTAGTTTTATACGGTATCTCTCCACTTAAATAGATTCTTTCATTTTTCATCCCCATGGTTGAATGACTAAGGCTGGAAAATATGTCGCACCGTATTGAGGATCAATTATTTTGAAATCAATTTGCATGTGAATACCAATGATTCTTGTATTCACCAACTTCCATACACCAATAGAAATGAGGCCTTGATTAACAAGTTTAAGGTATATTCTTGATTCTGATACTAATGGTCGACCAAGTTTTTCCCACGTTGCTCTTTTAATGAATTTTACTTGTGATCCAAAGTTGAGTATGACTTATGAGATACGATATTTGTCGATGTCGAGGTCAACAAGATAATCAATATATTTTTCTCTTTTGTATTAAAATACATACGTTTCTAGGAATTTTTGCACTGATGGTGTCCTTCTTAATGGTATACATAAGATTAATTAACAATGCAACAACTTCTTCTTTGATAAGTAGTAGCAATAACTCATTCAATGTTTTGTTTCTACAATATTTATTGTCTTCTTCTTGTGCTAATTCTTCAAAACTTCTTTAAGTATTATTACATATATATTTCTATTGACTAATCTGAGGGTAATTGCAATCCTTACTTGGAAGTTTTGTTACGTGTGCATTATCAGTCCCAATTTTTGTGCCTTGTCTTGTAACAATTTGCAAGTTGTTATGTTTAATTAAATCATTCTTAGGAACACCAAAAAAGATATTAAGATTAATTTTATTAAGAATATGTTCGAGCATAATGGGGAAATCCTCTAGGGGATGCTCACTGAAACCGCATTTAGTACCAAATTTGAGATTTGTATTATCCTCCCAAGGACAAATAGTACTCAAATGTATTCATTATAGAACACCAAGCAAATCGGCCAGCCATGACCACAATTGTAGATGTTGCGTTCTCGACCACGATATCCTCCATTATTACATTGTTGGTTTTGTCGATTATCTTCATGTTGTCTATGATTATTTTGTTCTTTGTTTTGCATCTGATAGACTTATGGTGGTTGTGCTTGAACTTTAGATTTTTGATACACTCAATGGTGTGTATTTTGATATAATATGTGATTAGCTATGTGTATTTTGATACTTTCTAAAATAGTACTCAGGAAGCTAATGTAGCAAGTGATGTGTTACAAGATGATTTGATTGTTGCATTAGATAATACTAGTTATTGCTCGGTAGTAGATTTAGGGGCTTCATGTTATGCTACACCATATAGGAAATTCTTTCATGATTATGTTCCAGGTGATTTTGGACATGTTTTATTGAGGGATGATGAACCATGTAAAATTGTTGGATTGGGTAAGGTACAAATTAAGTTAAATAATGGAAATGAGTGGATATTAAAATATGTAACGCATATTCCACCTATAAAAAGAAATGTGATCTCAATAGGGAAGTTGGGAGATAGCAGTTTTTTGTTTACATTTGTAAAAACGTGGTGAAAGATCACTAAAGGAGCATTGGTAACAACAAAAGGAAATAGGATAGGTACGTTGCATTTATGTCCTCATAATATTGATTATTCTATCTCTATAGCTTGCACATAAATAAGTGAAACATTATGGCATCATAGCATTAGCCACATGAGTGAGAAGGGGATCATACAGATTCTTCACTCAAAGAAAATTGATTCTAGATCTAAGGAAATTTTGGAATTCTGTGAAAACTGCGTTTATGGAAAACAAAAGAGAGTTAGATTTATCTGGGTTGGGAAATAGAATAAGAGTGAAAAGTTAAAGATCATGCATACATATGTATGAAGTCCGGATTAGGTACAATCTCTTGGTGGCTCTCATTATTATGCTACTTTTATTGATTATGCAACTAGAAGAACTTAGGTTTATTGCATTAGACATAATTTGATGTGTTTGATACTTCTAAGAAGTGGAAAGTTTTGGTTGAGAATAAGACAAGGAAAATATTGAAGTGTCTCATATCTGAAAATGGAGGTAAATATTGTGACAAGAAGTTTAATAGTTACAATTCATACCATGGGAATTGTAGAGAGAAGAAAGTACCGGGAACACTACAAGAAAATGGTGTGTCAGAAAGGATGAATAGGACGATCATGGAGCTTGTAAGGTGTATTAGATTGCATGCATGGTTTCGCTTACAATTTTGGATTGATTTTGTAGATACTGTTGTTTACTTAATAAATAGAGGTACTTCAAGTTCTTTGGATGGTGAAAATATAGAGGAGTGGACAGGTAAAAAGGTAAACTACTTATTTTTGAGAACTTTTGGTTGTGAAGCATTTGTCCATACTAATAAAGAAAATGAAACAAAACTTGAGGCTAAATCCAAGAAATGAACCTTTATTGGATACATCGTTGATGATTTTGGTTATCGCTTATGGGATTATGAAAATAACAAAAACATTTGGAGTAGAGATGCGGTATTCAATGAAAAGTTAATGCATAAAGCCATGGAGAGAAAGAGGAAAATGAAAACATAGAGTATATAGTGCTTGATGGAATAAAAGAAAACGAAGTTCCAAAAGTACCATAAAATCAAGAACAATAGGAGATACCTCAAACTCCTGCAAGTGTAAGAAGGTTTACTAGGTTAAGTAGATCCTTTGAACGATCCTGTCCTTCACTGTATTATTAATTTATGACTTATTATGGTTAACCAGAATGTTATGAAGAAGCAATCCAGATGTAAACCAAAAAAAGAAATGGGACCAAGGAATGGGAATGAATGAGGAGCTGGGCTCATTGGTAAGAAACCATACTTGGGATTTGGTTGAGTTTCCTCCTCGTAAAATAGCATTGCAAAATAAATGGATTTACAGGTTGAAAGAAGAATAAGGAGGAAAGAAGTGGCACAAGGATATACTTGTTGTAAATGGGTTTGCACAAAAGAAAGGTATAGAGTTTGATGAAATATTTTAACCTATTGTTAAAAAGACTTCAATTAGGACTATTTTAAGTCTACTGGCGGTAGAATATTTGCATCTTAAATGGTTAGATGTAAAAACTACCTCTCTCCATGGGGATTTAGAGGAAGGTATTTATATGCAGAATCCATGTGGGTATGAGGTCAAAGGGAAGGATAATTTGGTTTACAGGTTGAAGAAGAGTTTGTATGGCCTGAAGCAAGATCTAAGATAGTGGTATTTAAAATTTGATATGTTTACGATGGAATAGGGTTATAGTAGATGTCATTCCAACCATTCTAACAAAGGTAGTAACTAGAGAGAAACTGAGCTCCTACTCAGTTACTATTGGCCTTCAAGAATGAAGGTGAAGATGAGAAATTTGCTAGGTCGAAGGTTTAGAGAACAACCTAGCAAATGTAGCAACAATGGAATTTTTGTGATTAGTCTCCATGTGGGATATTATTGGCTGTGGATCTTGATATTTGTGATCCATAGATGTTATTTCAGTTTTGTTGGGATCCCATCACCTGAAGGGGGGATTCGCGGTGCTTTGACCCCTAATATATTCATTAGGTGGTTCCATGGGGGGAGACTATTTTGGGAGAACCCTTGCTGGGGTTTCAATGGCAACGACCATGTAGAGAAAATTTAGGAACCAATTCCTTGTAAAATGTTATAATTTCATAGTCATGACTTGGTCAATAATGGGTGATTTACGCGCCTATGGTTTTGGTCAGACCATGGTATTCCCTTTATAAAAGGAATTCATTATAATACATTTGTGTGTTGTATTGTATTGTAGAATTGTAAAACGATCTCTATGATTGTGTGAGAGAGACTGTGAGAGAGTGAAGATAAAGTGCAAGGGTTTGTTGCAAGTTGTATCCCTTCATTTTTTCGGACGATATATTAATAAAAGGACTGGAAATTTATTTCTGGACATAGACCATCTTCAGTGAACCATGTTATATTGGTTTCTCTATTGTAATGTTTTATATGTTTTAATATTTGCATCTTGTTTATTATTATTACTCTGTGATCATGTTTTATAACACATTTCCTATGGAAAGAGTCAAGGTCATTCTTGCAAATATCTTTATTATTATAGGAAGGAAGCTTTATCATCTTAGATAGGCCATCAATTTTATCAACAAGAGTATTTAATGTGGCCTTAAGTCAAATAGTTGATGCACCACAAGTCGTTATGTCTCAAGTCTAGCTGTTGCAATGGTTGTTGCATTTGCTCTAGTTTTTCTTTAACTTGGTGGTCGGATGGCCCACCTGAGTGGTCAGTGTTAGATTCATATTTTTGCACATTTTTTAAAGCATCATCATATGTATTGAATTCGTACATGGTTAGTGTCATCCTTATTCATGGTAATGTACCAACTACAAACCATTCAATTAGTATGGAGTCTTCCATCTTGGCCAACATCTAATTGAAGAGATATTTAAATTTTTTATCGTATTCACGGATGGATTATCCCACCCTTTGAGATATATCTTTCATCTTCTATATGACCAAGTGTCTATTGTCTTGCATATAGAAGAATTCCAAGAAATGCTTCTTGATTTCTTGTTTTTTTTCGTCCATTTTCATTAAAATCCATATACCAACTCAAATATCTATCACGTAGACCTCCTATGAACATTTATACTTGTCTATTTTCATCTGCAACAATGTTAGCTTCCCAAAGTACTTCACACACAAAACAATGTTTAAAGGGGCCTCCATCCCCATCATATATAGGACAATTTAATTGGTTAGTGAAATACATATTGGGAATATTAATATTGTTACCTAGACTATTTTTTGGAATGTTTCTAGGTAGCATCGATGGTGATGATGTTGTTGATGACCTATTGGATGAATATTGAGTGACTATATGGAGCGAATTCGACTCCTAGGACAACATAACTTATTATATAGACTTGTCTCCAACAGGTTAGGCTTTCGATTGATCAAATGCTTGAATCAATAGTATTGCTGGCAAGGAGTACCTCTACATGTTCATAGTAGAAGATATTAAAACAATTATGGATAGATTTTGATGTAAAACTGACCCAATTCCCACGTTTGAGTCTTGATATCATTAATCGATTCAAAATTTGTTATATTCTTCAACTCGACTATAAATGATACTAGCACCTTGTTCAAGTCCTAGGTTTCTCTTGACAATTTCCCTAACACTTGGTCCATTAATTATAAGCCTCAGTATAGACAATATAGGAGTCACTATGTCAGGGATTACAATCTTCATCTACTAGGTCAACTCCATTGACTAGGGACCCCTTATGGGAGACGATTCCTCACCTTCTCCATTCACTAGTCGACTTTCCATCAACTCAGCAATGACTTTTGGAATGTCAATTTTTCTTCTAGTTTCTTCATAATTTTTTTCCCTCTATGTGGACTCTTTATATCTCTAATTTCTTCTTTCTTCTTAAATATTTTCTCCTTTTCAATATTTTGATTATCCACTTAATGATTACAACTAGATCTATTTCTATTTCATTGAAGTCAAATGGTATTTTTAGCAAGATTCATCTTTTCATAACATGTCATCGACTCTGGTCATATCTCTATCTATTTGTCTTCATATGGTCGGTGACCGGCCATTGCCGACCTGACTATTGCAGGGTGACGAAGTTAATTTCAACTACTTGACTCATTTGCTGAGAAAATAATCCCACTAACATTCTTTAATAAAATGTTCCCAGTATTTTTTGTTTCTGCTCCCATTTGGGGTTGATCCTTTCTCTAATGGTGGTCGGTATTCAACTATGTGGCCTACTCTGTGCTCAATCAGGAATTTATATAGTAACTTTGGTATGGTAATCAAGAATGATTTGTGAAATTTATCGTAAATAATTTTCTCAACATCAGTGAGAGAAGTCCTTCTTCATTAGCTTGTTCTTCATAGAATTTGTCGCATATCTTTTCTAGCCACTCTTACAAATTTGTTTGTCCATCGTTATTAGTTTTTGCATTAACAATATTTCATTGGTTGGGTCTATTTTGTGCATTAATATGGTTAATAATTTTTTTTGTTCGCATGGGACATCTTCGATGAAATTTTGGGTTGTTTAGTAAATAATATTTCTCTGGCATGCACTAACGAAAGTTTATTCCTTCTTTCATAATTATGAATATAATTCACCACTTTTTGATTCCACAATTCTTTAATATCTTCTTCAATTATCATTTATGCAGATGCATTCATCTTCTAAATCCTAGTAGTACAACTGACAATGAACAAATGTTGTAATATATGGGATTACATGAATATAAACAACACAATTTTAGAAGATAAATCATTTACATTAAATGTACAAGAAGACACCAAATATTAGGAAAAAACAACAACACTCGTATTATATTAGATCCAAAATATGTACAAGGTAATCATAAACTATGAGAATCATGGCTTACCAACATATATACCATTTTATAGATAATTATTCATATACAATTAGTTACATCAGTCTAACTGACCGACTAACCCGATGGTGCTCAGTTGGAGAATCTAGTCGGCTAGTCGACTAGTATCCTCCAACAAACCCCTGTACCAAATATTCTCTCCCTTTTTTCTAACCACCTACCAATAAGTAACTAGAGGTTCATTTTTCTATGTGAAAACCTGATCAACTGTTAGGTTTTACTTCTTCCTCTCTTTTTCACTTTTATAAAGAATATAATTGTGATTGTTATTTTATTGTGACATACATGATGTTATCCTACATGTAGTCTTCAATCAGAACCCTCAACAATATTGATTCACAATCATATCTATTGTTATTAGTATTGATAGATATTTTTTTTGTAAGTAAGAACCCACAGAGTTTTGAACCGATGACCTTACACAATGAGTGCCTTAATAGTACAACCATTCACCGACTATTCTACACCCCGTGGGAAGTCTTGATAGATATTTAAATTGCATTAAGATTCCACATTAGAAATTATGCATTGGAGAACATGTATTCATGAAGGATTTTGATCTCATGGGACTAACTATAAGATGAACATAAATATATAATAATATCTAGCTTGTAATGGTGTTTGATTTAAGAAGTATATA